>SKCR01040082.1:0-125760 GCA_019454045.1 Zanthoxylum bungeanum
GTAAGCACAAGGCGGACTTGATGGAAGCAAGGCAGGCAAGGCTCCGGCTTCAGGTATGTTTGTTATTGAAATAAACATGTCCACTACTAGTTTTAAAAATTAGATTTTTGATACTGGATGTGGTACTCACATATGTACTGATGTGATGGATCTGCAGAATAGCAGGAGACTGGCTTTAGGGGAGATCGACCTGCGACTCGGAAATGGGATGAAAGTCGCTATTACCTATATTTTGAACCTACCCTCAGGGCATGTACTTACATTAGGGGACTGTTATTTTTTACCTAGTTTGACTATGAATATAATCTCTGTATCTAGTTTAACCCGATGCAGGTATACCTTTGTATTCAGGAACACTGGGTGTTTTGTTTATAAAAATGATATTGAGATATGTACAACAAATGTAAATAATGGTCTTTATATTTTGAATATAAACGAATCTCAAACATATAACATGACAAACAAAAAGCTCAAATTGAGTAAAACGGATGAGACTTATTTTTGGCATTGTCGTCTAGGACACATAAACAAAACTCGTATATCCACACTTTCGAAGAATGGAAACTTGGACGGATTTGATCCTAATTCATATGATGTCTGCGAATCTTGTTTGTTAGGCAAAATACCTAAAACACCTTTTAGTGGTAAAGGTGTACGTGCCACCGAGCTGTTAGCCATCGTTCATAGTGACGTATGCAGGCCCATATCTAGCCAGACTAGAGGTGGATATGAATACTTCATAACCTTTACGGATGATGCATCGCGTTATGGTTATGTGTATCTTATGAAACACAAGTCGGAAACTTTTGATAAATTCAAAGAGTTTCGACACGAAGTAGGAAAAAAGGCTGGCAAAAGTAATAAAACATTGCGGTCGGACCGTGGTGGAGAATACTTAAGCAATGAGTTTCAAGATTACTTGAAAGAATATGATATTCTTTCACAATGGACTCCTTCCGGAACACCTCAATTGAACGGTGTGTCCGAACGAAGAAACCGAACTTTGTTGGACATGGTAAGGTCAATGATGAGTCGCATAGAGGTACCGATTTCCTTTTGGGGATATGCATTAAACAGTGCAATACTTATTTTGAATAAGGTTCCGTCAATGTCTGTTGAACAGACTCCATATGAAATATAGACAGGAAAGAAATCGGGTTTCTCATTCCTGAAGATTTGGGGATGCTGGGCATATGTTAAATGTTTGGATAATACCAAACTAGAACCCAAATCGGATAAGTGCCTATTTGTAGGATATCCTAAGAAAAAAAAGGATATTATTTCTACAACCCACAAAAGAACAAAATATTTGTTGCTCTCTATGCGATTTTCCTAGAAAATGAATTCATGAATGCAGTGGTAAGTGGGAGGAAAGTATAACTCGATGAAAATCATAGTGATATTGTTCCTGGCACCAACCCCCTCACGGAATACGAACAGTCCATCAAGGATGAGACTGTTCCATAATCTTCTAATACATAAGAACCGCGTAAGTCGAAGAGAGTCGGAAAACAACTTGAGAGGTATGGGTTTCTGATCTCACCTCATGTAGACATTAATCTTATTGAGGAAGATGAACCGACTACGTATGAGGAAGCGATACAAGGTATCGACTCCGCTTTATGGCAAGAATCCATGAAGTCCGAAATGGCTTCCATGTATACCAACCAAGTTTGGACACTGGTTGATGTACCAGAAGGCATTAAGCCTATTGGTTGTAAATGGGTCTTCAAAAGGAAGACAGACATGGAAGGCAACATACAAAGGTAAAAATCTAGGCTTGTAGCTAAAGGGTATCATCAACGACATGGTGTCAATTACGACGACACCTTTTCACCCGTTGCCATGATTAAATCCATTCGGATAATGCTTGCTATTGTTGAATATTTCGATTATGAAATATGGCAGATGGACGTCAAAACCGATTTCCTTAATGGAAACCTTTTGGAGGATGTTTATATGCAACAACTTGATGGTTTTGTCGTACCAAAACATACAAACAAGGTTTGCAAGTTAAACCGATCCATTTATGGATTAAAGCAAGCATCACGTTCTTGGAACCAACGTTTTGATGAGATCATAAAAGAATATGGTTTCATTCAAAACGAAGATGATTCTTGTGTATATAAGAAGGTTAGTGGGAGCGCACTGACATTCATTTTCCTATACGTTGATGATGTATTGCTTCTTGGCAATGTCATTCCCATGCTACAATTGGTGAAAGCTTGGCTTTCTTTAAAATTCTCCATGAAAGACCTGGGAAAGGCAGCTTTTATTCTAGGAATAAGGATCTACCGGGATAGATCTAGAAAGCTGCAGGGACTCTCCCAGAGCACGTACATTGACAAAGTGTTGAAGAAATTCAACATGGATCAGTCCAAGAGGGGGCTGCTTCCGATGTCACACGGCATCTCTCTATCTAAGGATATGTGTCCTAAAACTCAAGATGAGAGAGATGAAATGATTCGCATCCCGTATGCTTCAACAGTCGGATCGATCATGTATGCCATGATATGTACGCGACCTAATGTCTCATATCCTTTGAGCATGTGCAGTCGCTATCAGGCCGATCCAGGTGATGGTCACTGGATTGCTGTAAATAACATCCTTAAGTATCTTAGACGAACTAATGATGCTTTCTTAGTCTATGGAAAATGAGAACTTGAGGTGACTGGGTTCACCGATGCAAGTTTCCAAACCGACAAAGACGACTGTAAGTCGCAATCAGGGTACATATTTTGTTTGAACAACGAATCAGTGAGCTGGAAATCTTCCAAGCAAGAGACTGTTGCAGATTCAACAACAGAAGCGAAATATATTGATGCAGCTGAGGCAGCAAAAGAAGCAGTTTGGATCCGTAAATTCCTAATTGGATTAGGAGTAGTTCCGTTAGCAGCTGAGCACATACCTTTATATTATGACAATAATGGGGCTATCGCACAAGCTAAGGAACCACGGTCTCATCAACGGTCAAAGCATGTACTTCGACGGTTTCATCTGATTCGTGAGATCATACATCGTGGCGATATGAAGATCGAGAAGATTGCATCAGGTGATAACATTGCAGATCCACTGACGAAAGCTATATCTCAGCAAAAGTTTGAGCGACATGTATATAGTTCAAGTATTAGATACTTGAGTGATTGGCTATAGGCCAAGTGGGAGATTGTTGGACAATTATGACCCATAGCATCACTATTTGTAAAGAACATTATGTTTTTGTACAAATTAACTATGTGACAAAAGGAAATTGTTATTTTATCATTATTGTAATTAGATTACTTGGATATATAATGATAAAAGTCCATATGGTTAAATCGGATTAATAAGAAATGAGACAGTATTAATCCACGAACGGTTTAATCATTAAATATCCCTAATCATAGCATTATCGAGACTGGACATTGATAATGCAGAATATACTAGTATTACACTTGTGCGCGTTATAGAAGCTTAACGACATAGTTCTCATATATTTAGGTATTGGATACTTATGCAAGTGTAATAAAAGGTTCTGTTAGCCGTTGGACCGGGAACAGTCCGCTCTGGATAGACCTACTCGGAATCTCATTGGTAGTATGACTATGTGTCTATGGGAATCCGAATCAGAGTAGGTGTATGTGATCTTTAACCTGAGACTTACGTCGCTATTACTTGCGACAATCAGTTTACTTTGGTATTGGTCGTCCGAAGCTTTAATAAGTTCTGTGTATGCCTGTATTGGGTTTACTGAGAATCATAGTGTATTGGATGTGATGTCAAGATGAGAGTATCACTTCAGTCATATGGAGATGATGGTCACACAGGATACGGAACGAGTACTCTTAAAAGTTGCAGCTATCGGGAAAGTATGACTACGTTATGACTTTCCGATTACGGAGACTAGTTACTCGGGATCCGATATATGCTTCGTACAAGGCAGACACAGAGCCAGCCCTAGGCCTAGCATGTGACATCCGATACTAGATCGTATTACGCATTACATAGTATTAATACGCCTGATACAGATTATATTCCTCGGCGAATATTTTTGGAGAATTGGGTAGGCACGGTGCTTTGCTAGAAGCCAACCATGTCTTGCAAATCGGTGAGAACGTGGTACGGGATACGCATGTGTTCGGATAGTCCGACAACAGTATTTACTGCCAACATATCCATGAATCTCTTGGGTCGCTTCCCAAATATTCTTCAATGACATTTGACTCATATAGAATTAATCTTAGATTAATTATGAGAGAGAAAATTAATCTGGGATTAATTGCGGTAAGAATTAATCTAAGATTAAATTTGTATAGAAGAGAGAACGTGATTAATTTAGAATTAATCGATAAAATAAATATATCAAATATATTAATTGAAATTGGATTTCAATACGAAATTAAAATTGAATTTTAATTCGGACGAACGAATTAATTTAGAATTAATTCGAAAGCGACTATCGTAATAATTTCACGTGGCATAATTATTTAATTAAATTGGATTTAATTATGTCGCGACGACAAATTCGTTTAATCGGATTAAACGAACTCGGGCCCAAGTTTAGTTGTGTGTTGGAGAAGACAACTTAAATTTTGAATTTAAATGTGGTGGGACCTATGACTTACATCAAATGTCTTATATTGATGGAAGTAGTTGGCAAAATTAATTGAAACCTTTAAACACACAACAACCAAAAAGTTTTAGAAACTATTCACTCATCTCTCTCATTCTCCCTCATTGTCGAATTGCTTCTCTTCCAGGGTGAAAATTTTGCTTCAAAAATTTCACAAAGCTAGCACTTGGAGAGTCATTTGAGGTGATAGGGAAACTCACCCAATGACCAAACAACATACAAAAAGCTTGGAGCTTCATCCAAAAAAAAGAATTTTTGAAATTTCTCCTAAAATCAATGTAAGTGGTTCCGCCACTTTTACTTGATTAATTCACACTCAAAATCATGTTTAGGATCTTGGAAGCATGTCTTAGAGAACACACACACATATTCATATAATAAGTTTTATTTATTTGGTATCTACTCAATGAGTCCAAAAGACCCACCCCTTCAGTTTGTTAGTGTTTTGCAGGTCTTTCCCATTCTTTTTATATTGCCTATTACCTTTGGTGAAGATGGTGGATATTGCTTTGCAATTCACCTAGGGAATTTTGTATTGGATCTTGTACTAGACTTTGTTGTGTTGTATCTTATGGGAAAATATATTGTGGTATAGTGACTTTTAGTTATGGATTGTAAAACGCGTGGTTATATTGATATGGATAATGTTGTGGGAATGGAGCCTTTTTTTTTTTGTATTTTTACATTTGATGAGATTGTTATTTACATATATGGATAACATACATCATAGATGTACAGGTCAGGTCGAAGTTTTATTTGACTTAGGGAGGTTGGATGGTCGGCCTCCTGCCGGTAACACCCCGAGTTTCTTGGGGTGTTACATTATTAATTTATTAAATCATTAGTTATTAATCTATTATTTATAATATATTAGTAAATTATAATTTTTTAGTTATTGATTTATTATTTTATTATTTCATTAAGATTAAAATATAACATCAGATATTAGTTATGCGTAAAATTATAATTACCCATTTACCAAACATGGCATTAAGTTAAAATAAAACTGTTTTGCAAAAGAAAAAGTGTGCCACTAAATATTTACAATTAAACCACACCATTAGACTAATATATATATATATATATATATTCATACCAAAGTTAAATTATTAAATTAAATAGTATTGTTTAGGGAGAATTCATTTTGACTTTGGAGTGATTATTTCATAAATACAAACGTCATGATATTTGACAGTTGCAAATTCCTAACTTTTTTTTTAGGAATTTTCAATAACAGGTAATGTTGATACCAATCAAAAAGACAATTTCGCTACTGGACGGAGAAATATTTAGAATTTATTAACATTTTCCAAAAAAAAAAAAAATTGTTAGTAATCTCATAGGTACAAAACCCATTAAAAAAACACACAACATCTTATTGGGTACTATACAAAATACTTGAAATATGTGAAAAAAATAACATTTTAATAATATTTTCAAAGGAGTTGTAAATGGATCCGCGGGTTCATCAATCATTGATGGTTCCGCTAAGTGTACTTTACATCAATAAAACCTAATATTACTAATGGAAAAATATATAAAAGATCGTTGAGTCATCCAGCTTCGCTATAATAATTATGACCCTCACTTTTAGCTAACTTAACATTTAATACAAGATCCTTCAAGTCCCTTTTTTGTTATTAGGATAGGTGAAAAAAGAAATATAGATTTATACTTCATGCACATCTGGATGGTTCTATATAGAAAATTGTCTAATTTCGTTTTACGAAGTTGCAACTATCAATTGTAAGGAATTCGGTTCTTACATGTTTATGTTCAATACCTAAGTATGCTTATAAAATTCATCATGATTTAGAGTTTTCTGGATCGCCCTAACCCTTGTGATTCACTCTTATCCCAAATAAAAAAAAAAAAATTAGCAAGTTGAGTAAAGTTCCTGTTTGGAATCTTTTTTTCACTCTGATAGTATCAATAATCCGGGATCGATACAAAGAAATAAATGCATTTCCATACAATTAAGTAATCGAGAATGTAGCTAAAACATAATCTAAGTCATGCCACATCACTTGTTCTATTAGATCTTATAAAGTCTGTTCATCCGCGACATATTTAGGGTTGATCATAGAAAATATTCTTTTCAATCGAACTAATATATCCCCTCTATGGGACGGCGGTGAGATCAAAGACACATTTAATTGTGAATTCTTATATAGTAAATTGAAAGCATATTTCTGGACGGCTTAGTCAATAGTTAAAGTCACACACTCCCACTTGTCTTACTCTTTAAAAATAATCTATATTTATAGATGTAAGCAATAAGATAAAAGATTGATTATTGTGTATTAGCTAGTGAATGAAATTCCTATTAATAATTTTTGTGTATGTCTCAAAAAATAATTATTTACTTTTTCTATTAATTTACAATTTAAAAACTAAAAATTTCTTAAAATACAAAATAATTTATAAAACAATAAAAAAAAATTACATAGTATTAATCTACAAATCATAGACTTTAAAACAAGTATCATTATCAATATGTTCCGACTAAAAAAATGGTCAAAATGATATTTACATTTATAAAAAATTGATTCATACCATTCATTTTCAAACACTCGTATATCTTTCCTACGGACTCCAAATTACAATATATAAAATTCTATATAAATTTGACATATAAACCAATTTTCATCAATAAATATCTTTCAAGTTCAAAGTTCCGCAATGTCACAATTAGCACTAAAATTATTATATTGTATATTTCACAACCCTGATTATTTTTACTAAAAGGAATATATTTTTCCATTTAGACATCCGATTTGCGATCCGTAAAAATCAATTGAATTTTATCATAGAGACCTACAATTTTAAAAAAAAATAAATAATGAATGAATAATTTGAAGACCAACCAAGCAATAAGGCCTCCCATGTGACGCACCCTCAGAGCAATATAAGGGGATTTCGAACTAAGCTAAAGAATGTGTATTCTCTCCAGCTACAGGATGAAAACCAATCCCGCCAAACTAATTTTCCATTCAAGTGAAAACAGAAATCATTATCCATTTCAAAATGTAAACTAATGATTTTGGAAGATCATTAAAACCTACAATCACATTGAACTCAGAAAGTCATATTTTTCCTAAATTACATTAAGTAAAGTCACACTCACATTGACCTCAATAACAATCATATTGAGCTCAATCACATTTTACCCAATACCCAAGAGTTTATCAACTTTGCCATTGATACCACCAAAGGAAGTGGAAGAGGATATTTCAAATGATTACAGAGGATATGGTTTACCAGAACATCAACCTGAACCTGATAAAGCATTCTTTGTGGAAGGTAACCTTGCCATTCTTGGTTCTTTTCATATGGATTCAAGATAGCTTTTGATTTGGAGATTAAACTAGGGGCTTATGGATCACACTTCTTTGAAGAGCTTATCATCAGCTTTCATCAATAATGTGGTTGGTCAAAAAAAGAAACTTAATAATTCTGCTATCATTTTCATATACATATACAATTACATGAATCCCAATCTACATTTCAAGGGGGAGAAAATTTTAATTCTGCTTTTCATATACATGAATCCCTACCTACATCGAGATGATGCAAAAAAAACGACAAAATAATGAGTGAAAAAACAAAAAGTGGACCAAAAGCAAAAGGGGATAACCAATAATTCGGAATTAACGTGGTACGGCAAGGAACTAGACAATATGTGGAATACCACAGAAAGATTCCTTTTTATGAATTATTCATTCAATTAATTTCAAATAAGTCCTATCTTACTCAGACCAAGAAATAGGACCGAGGTTATTGTTAAAGCCGCTAGTAGAAAACCAAAATAACTAGTTATAGTAGGCATGACGGAGCTAAAGGAAATATGTTCTTTTTATACATATGTTTATAAAGCACTTCCCTAAGTTTCAACTTTTGAACGATACGAGGATAAGCAAAAATACCCTACCAATTGAAAGAATACCTTCAATTGCAAGTTTTTGATTCTTCAAGTATTCTAGAAGGTACTAACAAAAATGAGTGACAGGGATAGAAAAAGAAATCAATTCATCGTCTTTTACACCGACCCATCCCACGATTCCGAATCAACGGATTGAGTGGGCAACTCTTGAGTCAACTAATATTAAAATAATAATAAAAACTATGCCATCTAACTTCATTTCAAAGGGGAATCGCTTCGATTTTGTATTTTGATTTTTTATTGTATCAAATATATTTTCGACTAAAGAGTGCCCTTAGAATACTTTTTTCTTTACTTTTTAATACTTTAAATATCTTTTGCTTTACTTTATTTTTTTTTTTACTATTTTATTTCCAATGCCTCAAAAAAGGTATCGCACAATCAGATCACTCAAAAAATCACATTTTTATTTCGGTTCAATTCGATTCTAAAACTAAAAATTCCTCTTCGCTTTTCCTTTATAGATTTTCCGTTTTGTCTTTCCATATTCTATATAAAGGATAAAACCCGCACGTTGTAGTTAGGTCAAGAAAGAACCTTTGGATCTAATACAACAACGTGGGCATCACAAATCTAGATTATTAGAATTCTTTTAGGCAGTTTTCTCGTTCGTTTATTTTTATCGAATTCTATCTCCCACCATTACTTGTTTCTGTACAACTAACCAAGTCCTTGAAAAAAAAAAAGAGGAGAATTACAACAAAAAATTCTACATCTACGAAAAGGGGATTTGTAGATTTCATATCTAATTGAAATGGGGAAATATGATAATCTTCATCATGAATTATTAGAAAATAATCCGTAGGATTCCCATTTTACTTGATTTTGAATTTCGGGTCCGAAGACAATAATGGAAATGGAGACAAAAGAAACCCCATAAATTTGAGGAATTTTATATTGAATAGTACGAATAGTACATAGTTATACATCGACCAGCAAGAAGAAAAGAAGAAAGAAATTTTCTAGCACTGCATTTCGATACCGATTGAAATTGTGTTGCTGTGGCAGAAGAAGGATAGCTATACTGATTCGGTATATTCTAAAAAAACCCTCGGTACTATATTGACGATCTCACAAAGATTCAAATTCAGTGAATTTCATTTACTGATCTTATCTTTTAAGGAATCGATCGCCCTTTGACTGTACAAGAATATATGAAGCTCAGCATGTCTGGAAGCACAGGAGAACGTTCTTTTGCTGATATTATTACCAGTATTCGATACTGGGTCATTCATAGCATTACTATACCTTCCCTATTCATTGCGGGTTGGTTATTCGTCAGCACGGGGTTAGCTTACGATGTGTTTGGAAGCCCTCGCCCAAACGAGTATTTTACAGAGCCGACAAGGAATTCCATTAATAACCGGCCGTTTTGATTCTTTGGAACAACTCAACGAATTTAGTAGATCTTTTTAGGAGGACCCAATGACCATAGCCAAACAAAAGGTTCAATCAGACTAACACAGATTTATGGTCATTTTAACAGCTATCAAAAGAGCGGCTGAGGCTGTACAAAAATCTCAGTTTCTTGAGTTCTCATGACACTCTCTACATGATTCAATCACTTCACTAACAGCTTTATGAGTCTCCGGCGAGATCATGTTCAGTGTCAGGTGAAATGCCTGAAGAGGTGAACAAGATAAAGAATTTGAGTTTCCACAAGGCAAACAAAGAAGATTACTTTGATCTGAAACACTTGAAATTATAGCTGAATTCTAGAAATTCAATTACAGTGAACATACCACAAATCTCTCGAGGACAGGTACCAGATTTCCCAGGTTGTGGCTAGGGAGACGTTCAGCAATTGCAGCACGTGTACTCATGCTGTATATATATGTGTGTGTGTGTGTGTTAATTTTCAGTAAATTCAACCCAAATTAAAAAAAAAAAAAAAAGTATGAAAAAAGGGAAACCTTTCAGTTGAAAGAAAGGCAAGCAGCAAGGCAGCATAAGCTTCCACAATCATCATCTCTGCTTCTTTCTCCCCTTCCAGTAATGCCGCCTCAGAATTCTGTATAGTGTATAATGCAACACAATGCAGAGTTTAGAAAAGGTTACATATGATAAATTAAAATGATATTTTCATTCAACTATACTTTTCATCTAAAAGATATTAGCCAACTGATAGAAAAGTTTCAGTACATCTTATGTAGAAAAGTTACGGAACCGTAAGAAGATTTTCAGTGAGTCCTCAGTTACAACTCTTTAGAACCTAATTTTCATCACTTTGCTCAATAGAAATACAAATTACTCACCAAGGGCTCTACAGTTCCTTCCCCAGCTGGATCACCTGCCCCTTGATTAGCGAGAAAGATGGAACATAGTAGTGGAATAACATCCTTGTGACTCTCTTCTTCAAACCCATTAGAATTAGGTAACAAGACTCTGGCTGCTGCGAGCCGTGATCTGCAGTAACCTTACTATAAGTTTTATTATTAAAAAAATCAGCTGTCATGCACAAGCGATTGTAACTATATGTGGCATCACAGGCTCAGATCGTATATTTAAACCAGATGAATCAGATCTAAGCAGCAGTCTGGCAAATTTAAGGATCAATCTCAATGTTAAGGAAGTTCACAAAGTGTAAGGTTGACAACCACTACAACTACGTACCAAAAATATAGATGCTTATAAATGTTGGAAAATGGAATATACTCGATCTTCTAGATATTTGCAAAATCAGACCTTAAAATTATTGTAATCTCAGGTAGCATCTCATGTAGAGAAGACCTTCCAGAGGTCCAAAGATTTTAGTGATATTAAGGAAAATATTGGCTTTTGCATGCTGTAATTAGGAAAAATAATTGGAAATTATAGTTTCCAAAAATGGCACAAAACACTCCTCAATTTTAGCCCATAGATACACAGTTCTCAACAAGAAAATCAAATGCTAGCAAGAGGTAAGATTGACATGAACTTTAAGAAAATAACTTTAGTTCAAAAAAAAAAAATCAGACCCCTAATTCACAGCATTGGGTGCCAATGGCATCATACAAACTACAACGCAGAATGAGGATATTTATTTAGAAGGAATATTAACCTGTTATTTTCATCCTTCTCTACCAAGTTCACAAGCAGGCCCAATATAGCAACAAGAAAATCCAACTCTTGATCAGTCAAGGGTCTATCATCCTTATGGTCAGACTCAAAACCATCTCTGGAAGGAGACAAAGATGTGCTGAATGAGGGGAAGTGGCTAGCAATCAACAAAGCCATGGTCTCCAGCCCTCCATATGCAGCTATTTGCTGGCAGCCAATGGGGTTGTCATTTGTTAAATTCATTAAAACCTGCCCACAGGATAATAACCACATGTTAATCAAGCTAGTAATCCTGCAAAATAAAGATACCATAGGATCACACAAGAGTTTAGCAATGACAAAGCAAGATTATGTTGCTGGCATGGCACCATTGTAGGGGCAAACCAAAAACTACAATAGCTGACAAAATGTGAATATCCTGTTTATTGAAAATACCTTGACAGCTGTAAGAAAGATATCAGCTAAAAGTCTGGAGATCTCTGTGTCATCAGCACGTGAACAAGAGCTTTCATGAGAAAAATGATATTCCCCATTACTTGATAGCTGGTGATTTTCCCTGTTATTCAACTGCTGTTGACAATTTTCTCCATTACATAATTCTTGTTGGCTCATTATCATTTCGTATTCACACCCAGCTTCAAGGTCTCTGTACTTTACTCCACTTTGTTTAGTTCGAGATTCTTTTTGTTTCCCAGATAGCAACTCCCACTTTGAAGGCTCAAATGCATCTTCATCAAATGCGTAAGGATCTTCACTATCCTCTGAAAGTCTATACTTCTCATCTCTTCTATTGTTCGATTTCTCCAGAAGACAAAAGTTCGACCTCAAACTATTACTACTTATAGGTTTTCCACTATTGGAACTCCTTAATGTCCCACTACATGAACTGGAAAAGGAAGGGCGGGATCTCATTTTTAGAAAGCAATTGTTATTCATGGATGTAGTAGTTTCAGAATTTGATTCAGAATGACCCAATCGGGCAGTGAACAACCATGGATTGTTCTCAGACATATCCAAACTCTTTTCAGAATTGGACTCAGAACTGATGAATATAAAGTCATGCCTGTCAGCTGCAAAATTTCATAAGAATAACAAAAGTTAGATGGAGAAAGAAAGACAGATAGAGGTTGCCATATTATTGCATTGTAAAAGGACTACAAATACCTTGGCAGTCAGCAACTAAAGCCAATTCACTCCCGCGAAAAATATTATAAGATTTTCCATCAGCAGAGGAGGATGAGCTTCTACGTAGATGAAGATCTAGATATGATATGGAAATCAACCATCATTAAGGCCAGTTTTAAAGCAACTGAATACTATATTATGTTGTTAAGACTGTAGTGAGTTTCGAAAGGAATGTGCATGAATTGGTTAGTCTATATTTTCAAAGTGTTGTGACTCTGTGATGAACAAAATTGGCATAATACATGTTAATACACTTTTTTACAAGCTTTTTAGTTCTGATTTTTCTGCTAAAAAAGTTGGAATTCTTGAGATATAAATAGCTAGAGTCAGAGCTAACCACATCATTTCGAGAGCTAGTAGCCCCTAATTCATGAATCTCTCGGTTCGAGAAATAAAGATAAGAGTGAACCATATGTACACAGGAACATATATAGACATGTATTGATGTGCCAATATTTTATAGATTATTCTAATACATTTTGACTTATTTTATGTATGTTTATTTTATTTTACAAGCTTTTATCTTAATTTTTTTGTTTTTATTAATGTAGGTATATTTTGGAGAATATCAAGCAAAGGGAGCTTAAAAGTGGCAATTAAAGGAACACAGGCAAGGATTAATGGAATTTCAACTTGGGTTATATGTGAAAGAAATAAATTAAGTGGAAGATTTTTGGAGTACTTGAAGAAGCCAAGGACCTAAGTGAAATTAGCCTTGTCATTGCTTAACAATTTAAAGGATCACATAAAGAGGCACGAAGTTATAACAGATTTTGATTTCCTAAGGCATGCACATGAACAAATCAAAAGAGAATGTGCCTTCATTAAGTCGGTTAGGCAATAATCCTAACTGATTTAGGATTTGATTCAATGAATCAACATATAAAGAAAGTTACATAGCCATATAAGGCGATAGCCTAGAGAGCGGCAACACAAGATGCAAATGGCCTCACGCCACTATCAACAAAAAAAGTCCCCAAAGTCAAAGGAAACAAAAGCCAAAAAGAGCCCAAACTTGAAGACACAAAGAAAGTGGGGATTTTTGGAGGAGAAAGCCAGCCCCTGGATTTATTCACTATGACTGGTTTTATCTTTTCTTTTTATCTTTTCTTTTTTTCCCTAGCTCAATTATGTGTAACTAATTCTTATACTAGGGCTATGATGTAACCTAATTATGAACTCTTGATTTTTCCTAGTTAATGTTAATTCTATAATTTTTCCACATTGTTGATTGTTGTTGTGCTATGCTTATTGATAATTTAGGTTTAATGATTGATCACCATTATGCTTGAGTTAGTGTGATGCAAATTGCGATAGATGATATGTCCAATTTGAGTTTTGCTTCTCGCCTTCAACAACATAAACACTTTTTTTATACGACATTCAATTAGGGTTTGTGTGATTCAACGCAATAGTTTCCATAGTTCTTAATGGATTCATGATGTTGATACTTATCTGGACAACATAGGGACGTTGCATGTATGAATACTTTTGATTACACCAGACGCCATGGCCATTGAATAATTTAGGGAAATTGATCATCGTGAGGGATTACTTGGGATTAATGGGCTAAGAGGGATTAGTTATGATGAAGTCAAATGCCCTAGTGTCCAGCGCTCTCTTGATATTTTCATCAACTGTGTTGCTTGCTTTTACATTGTTTATTTGCTTTTCATTGCTTTAGTTTTCATTTAATTTACCATCTCTTCATTAATTGTTTTAATTAAGTACAAGTTTCAATTTAATTTATATAAAGATACGTTACTCAATCTTCGTGGGTTCGACAATCCGTGCTTGCACTCGCTATACGATCTCTCGACTAATACACTTGCGAGCATTAAAAATTATGTATATACAAATATTTTGCAACATATATATATATATATTAACGCAGTATATCTATATTCTACACATAAGCGAACATGAACATAAACTTGTACACAGGAACATATATATTTCGACATACATATGTTAGTGCAGGATCTTTCAAGAGACCCAATAAATGGTCAATTAGATTATTTCATCTTAACTTTTGAGAAGTGACTTCTGACCTACTTCTCGAAACAACTACCGTGGTTGGTTAATCATTAAAGAATTTCTTTTCAAATTGTTTATCCTTTTATCTAAAACTTCGATTCTATTTCTAAACAACACAAACTTGTACATAGGCACATATAAATGTTCTAAAAAAACGCTAGGCACTAATCGGACGGTGAGGGAGCGCCTAGGCCTTCTAGGCGGCGATAGACGCACGGATTAGGCAGTGCTAGGCGGTTTTACTATTTTATTCAAAAAAAAATTATAATTATTTTTGTAATTATGTAATGGATTATTTGAAAAAAAAATTGTATTTATGTCATCTTTCTTTATTTGAAAAAAATTGTATTCACATCATCTTTCTTATCTTGTGCAATTTACAATAGCATTATATTTTGAAACAACTCATAAACAAGTAAGCGATACATGATCAAAAGCAAATGAGTTTTTCATTGAAAAGAACTATAAAAAAATTATTTTAACTAATCAATTCAATAATCACACATTCAAATCTCAAACTAGCCAACAAATAACGATTATTTTAACTGATCAATTCAGTAATTTTATTTGATCAATTCACTAATTATTATAAGCCTTATTTGATCAAGTCAGTGTCTTATATTTGCGATTTTATGATAAAATAAAATAGAAAAATGGATATGGATTAGATATCATATCAATAACACAATTTTTTTACTTGCCCACTTAGAACCCGCTTAGAATCCGCCTAGACCCGCATAGAACCGCCTAAACCCGCATAGAACCCGCCAACTGCCTAGATGACCGATTTTCTCCATATTCAGGACAGGCTAGGGCCGCCTAGCCCGATTTTTAGAACACTCAATACATATGCGCAGTATACTGTATGCATACGCGCCACATAGACTTGCAAGTCTTTTTGCTACATCAAACAAGATAATATGGGTCTTTCAAGAGATCCAGGAATTAGATTATTTCATTTTAACTTTTGAGAAGTGACTTCTGACCTACTTCTCGAAATAGCTACCATGGTTGGTTAATCATTAAAGAATTGCTTTACAAATTGTTTATTTCATCATAACTTTTGAAAAGGGACTTCTTACCTACTTCTAGAAATAGCTACCATGGTTGGTTAATCATTAAAGAATTGCTTTTCAAATTGTTTATTGAACACATGTTGAGTCAAAAGCTATAAGAAAAGTGATTGTCAACTTTCAAAGAGCAATCCGAAAACACATTTCTAAGATAGCTACTAAGCGCTCTCTACATTACAAAAGGAAGAGACGGAAGACAAAAAAGATGGTTAAAAATAATCATTTTGAAAAACCATTTACCTGAAAAAATTTTGATGACACATATAACGATTGCCACAAAAGATAGTTGGGGTTTATGAGAATCCAAGGTCCCTTTCATTCCAAGCAAATGACTCTACGTCGCAAAAACCAAAAAACAATTAATAAGAGGTAGGGTTTAATAATTCTGGCAGTTTTCAGTTTTGCAACATAAGAGGTAGGGTGAAATTTTTTACCTGATTGTCTTTACTTAGGAAAGTAGAATTTTCCATGATTTTCAAACATTTTAAAAGCAATACGAGGCTCTGTATATCCAGGTCATGTTTCACATCCTGAATGCAAGGTGTACTGCATCCTACCCAACCCTGCATCACAATTTATCTATTCCTTTAGAGGATGAAGAAGAAGACAAAAGGAGACATGCAATAAATCATTATTTGATGGATAGATAACCAATGGCAAAAATATGCAATAATTTCATATATCGGTTCTCTTTGAATTAATGAAAAAATAAACGAATTATTGACCAATCATTGTGTGTGTTTGAATGTATGCATACTCATTTTGAACCTATGAAGTCAAAAATTAAAATTAAAACTAGGCAAGTCTGTGGGATAGATAGTCAGATAACCGTTGCACATCAACACTATTGGTCCAAGATGAATAACAATGACCGCACGGCTAAAATGACAAGTAAATTTGCAAAGGCACAAGACAGTAGATTGCCCTCTCTCTCCAGGCTCACACCTCCATAACAGCATAACAATTCATGATGACTTCAAAGACTGCATCAAGTCCTCCCAACTCTCTTAATTTTTCCTTGAAGTTGCCTCCGGTCTTCCTCACAATGCCAGTGGCGTCTGATCAAGTGCGAATGACCAAAAAATTAAAATTAAATAAATGAACAATCAGCAAGACTAAATTTTAAAGATAAAAAAATGAAAAATAATGTGCATTTCAGTTTACTTGTTACTATATGCACGTGCAGTTTTTTCCTAGGAACTACACATACACACATAAATAATATATATATATATATATATATATAAGTGATCACATATAAATTGTCCTGATGTAATAACATCCGGACGTACAATCTCGTACGTCCAAATGTTATTACATCAGGATGGTTTGTATGTGATCAGACCTCTATCTCTCTCTATACACACACACAGAGTTCTCTCCGACTAGCATCGGCACAAAAATTTTCGTGCGGACAGGCGAGAAAGTACACTTACTTTCTCGTGTCATTAAAAAAACATGAGAAAATATGTGTACTTTCTCGCTTGTTCGCATGAAATTTTCGTACAGACATCGCAGCTGTGAAAATTATATATATATATATAGAGAGAGAGAGAGAGAGAGAGATCCACACACACACATAGTCCTCTTCGAATAAGGAAAACCTCATTTTATTGAAATAATGACCAAGCTAAAAGATAGAAAAGGCAAAATCCAATATGCTAAAAGATTTTTAAAAAAACACTGCATTGGAATCCGTGTTTTTCTTCTCCTATAATTTGGTCCCCATTACAACGTGCAAAGAAGAAGTATATACACATTAACTATTCAACAAAACACCAACATTTTTCAACCAAATATGATCAAACATACAAGTCCCAATATGACAATATATAATAAAACGTAAAGCTATCATCATATTACATAAAAAGAACAAGGGATGATTTCCCACAATACCTTCAAGAGAAATTTTAGATAAACAAGCCTTCTCCATGGTTAACAAAGCTAACCATTTCGGGCTTAACTCTAGCCTCGGCATTCCATCATCACCTCCACAGCTTGACTTCATTTCCTTGCAACAGGTAAGGATTTCCTGAACCTTGGATAAAATGGCGGAAGTGCTTGAATCTGAAGCTTTTGTTGCATCTCGTATGATGTCAGCATCCTTACGTAATGCCAAAAGTTTAGAACCTATTTTCTGTGTTTTGTCTTTAGAAGCAGTACTGCTGACTGGCTTCAACAAATTTATTAGAAAACGAATGCAGCTGTGTGACTCCAAGAGATGATCATCTTGACCCTGACATTGTAAATTTAAACACATCTTTAACAAATTTAACAATGGCAATCTAAATTTATAAACGAATGATTCATTTGAAGTTATCTCAAATAAAAGTGTAATCAAGTAAATATAAACTCTGTACATGTTTGAAGCATTTGAAATTAACTCGTGTCAGGTGAAAGTTTAGTTTATACATTAAAACATCAGTGAAAATGATATTTGCTGTGGCTTTGATTAAGATTAGGGACGGTTCAAATCACACAGATCATCCATTAATTAACAAATAGAATTACAACTTCACAGTCTGAATAACTTACATCACTGGTCAAAACATAAAAAAGCGCTGCAGCAGCTAGGTTGCTGGGTGAATCGTCAAAACTGAGACCCAAAACAGCATCAATAATTGTCTTCACCAAACTGGAAAAATGTTTCAAATGTTATGTAAAGAACCAGAAATCATGGCACAACAATTATGGCTTTTGCAAGACAAGAAGCTAGCACTATGTAAGACAAGAACCAATTAAGCAAACTAAAAATCCGGAAACTCCATCCTCACCTATTAAGCAACAACTAAGATATTAAGAATGTTCGATAACCAAAGAGAATTGTTGATCTTTTAGTAGCAATCACTAGCTCAAGAAAGCTTGAGGATGTTATTGAAATCTTCAAACTTGCATAACCCACATCCCAAATGGTTGAAAGTTTCTCACATTTCAAATAATAGAACTCCAAATTCAAACATTAAACTTAAAATTCTAAATTAGTCAATCTGGAAAAACTCAAGATTCAAATACCCAACAACCCAATTTTAAAAATCAAAATCAAAATCAAAATATTTCCACACATCTACAGGGGGAAAAAAATAAAAAAATAAAAAAATAAAAAAATAAAACCTTTGCAAGCTTCACAAACAACTATAAATCTTGAAAACACACATACCCTTCAGTCCTTAGAAGTCTTCTTTGCTGAGCCGTGCCGCAAATTGACAGCAAAGACAACAAACTAGCCCTTCTGATCCTCACTTGAGACCCTTTCGTTAACCCATCAATAGCGAAATTCACTTCATCGACGTGCTCCATCATTTCCCCAAACTCCTGGGCTTCCATAAGCGTCGAAGTCGGCGGAATCAACGGCCCAAAATACGCCTCATTCTTTTGCTTCTTCGACTTCCGAACGACGCCGCTATTTGAACTAGAAAAATTGGGTCTTGGCGGAGGGGGCAAAGTTGGAAGTGGAACTAAGTTGTTTTCTTGGGAGGGCCAGAAAGAGGAGGATTCTTGAGAGGACGGGAAAGGGAAACTATATAAATCTTGAGGGGTATCTTGGGAAAGAGAAAAGGAATCTCCTAAGGGATCGTCCGAAACGTCGTCGTCGTCGGTGTTAAACGAGTCAGAATACGTTCTTGATAGATCTCGGTTGCGGCGTCCGTAAGTCCTTACAATCATGCTTCAAATCTTGGTGCCGCAGCCGCTGCCGCGTCGTCGTTTTCGCCAATTTGAAAAAGATTTTGAATTTCGCATTTGAATATAAAAGGGTACTTGAGAAATTTTATATATATGTGTGTGTATGTATATGAATGAGAATTGCGAGCTGAAGCGAAGAGAAGAGAATAAAAGGAGAAGGTTTCTTAAAGCGTCAAGCTCAGCCGATTTCGATTTTCCCCGTTTTGAAACTTCGGTTTTAAATTGATCTGGGACTACAAGCCTTGATGACGATGATATCAACGGGGGTGAGGGGTATTTTAGTCATTGAATTATGGGCATGTGATATGGCAGAAAAGCTCGGCCCAATCTGAAGGCAATTTTTTAAGGATCGATTATGGATCCGACTTGAGAAAAAAACCCGATTGTGCCTGGTTTTTATAAATAAAAAAATATTTTTTAATTATATAAATTATTTTTTAATTTAAAATATATATATATATATATATTTATAATTAAAATTTGAAAGTACAATCTAAAAAACAGTAAAACATTAAAATTCTTAATTTTTTTTATTTTTAAGTATTAAAAAATTCAAAAAATTAATTTTTAAATAAAGTCCGACCCGGTCCGAACCTTAAAAAAAATAACGTGGTTGAGTATTTTAATTCTCATTGTAACTGAAAAATGTGACAAAAAATTATATATGTGACTGAATTATAACTAAATTGTATGTGTGAATGTAACTATGACTGTGTGACTATGTGACTGTGAATGTGACCATTGTGACATAGTCAATTTGAGTCTAATTTTGACCTTACATAATTCATAATTTAAGAGAGTTTTCTTAATTAAAATTGTAAAGATGAATGTTAATTATATGTTGCATCTTACATATTCTGGTTTAGATTCTAGATGATGGAAATATGAATATTTAAATATGGTTGATCGATAATTTATAAATGTAAAAGTATTTTTTATCTTCTTTTTTTTCCACCAAAACATATCTCACGGTGATAGGGTCCGATATATTTGGGGCGAGTCAGAGGATAATTTTTTATACTTGTTGGTGGACAGGTTGGGTACAGATATTAATATATATGTTCAAATAGAGATAAAATTTATGTGTGAATGGTGACCCGCACAGAGACTACGGGCCCAGTATATTAGGAGCGAATGAGGAGAAAATTTTCATACACATTGATTGAACAAGGCGAATATATATATTGACATCCATGTACTGATTCCGACTTATTGTCATTACTTATTTTAAAATTTATGATTTATTTTTAAATGATATACACTTAATTTTTATTTTTATTTTAAAAAAAGGCATATTTTTAAAACGCTTAGACCTGGCACAATTTTCAAAATTTAAATTAGGGCTGATAAGAAATAGTTTATGGGCTAAATAGGCGTGCTCTCTTTCTTTTAACAACTCTTGAATCAGATTTAGGAGTCAGCAAATTTTGGTACCTTATCTTATTTAGGTGGAACAAGAACTTACCATAATTTAATTCGGTTTTTATATTTTGGAACCAAAACCTACCCATTATAATAAAGTACCCTACTATGTCAGTTCCAGTTCAATTCCATAATACCCTATTGTTGAGGCGAATGTCGGACTTACAGGGTCGGTTTAATGTCCCGCGCAGCGGAATTGGGTCTAACCCGTGATATTTGAGTATGGGTGTATTTTTAAATATTTTAATGAAATATCATATTCTATTACGAGTGTTTAGGGAAAAACATGAGTAAATCGAAGTCCGGAAATACTAAATCAGGATAAAAACTGGGTCCAACACGTCTGATGCGCGCAATGCATGCAACATACACTGCATGCCATGCAGCAGCACCCTGCATATGCTACGTTGCAGCGCAGAACTCTCGAGATTTTGATCATTTGGCTAATTTTTTACGTTTAAATACCTTAAATAATTTTATATATATATATACAAGCTCCAAGCTATCAACTAAAGTTCCAAACTCTAATTTTATGTTTATGTCTACCCTAAATATTTTGACCCAATCACAAACATATTGTGTTTATGCTTCCAAAGCATATGTACATAATTAATTAGTCTAATTTCAACATCAAGCTATGTTATTATGTATACAATACATAATTCATCACTATATGTCTCATTGATGATAACTCACTAATGAAAACATAATTTTGGAGAAGATCAAACTTACCTAGCAAGCTTGATTCCAAGAACCAAAATTCTTCTCCTTGTTGAAATATTGTGGAGAACCTCCAAAGCTGGCAAACTTGATTCGAATATCCAATCTTCTTCTCATCGTTGTTGTCGAGAACTTCCAAAGCTAGCAAGCTTGATATGAAAATTCAATCTTCTTCTCCTTATTGTTGTAGAGAACTTCCAAAGCTTCTCCCTAAAAACATTATTTAGGTTGATATTTATTTCTTTTGCTTAATGCTTGTTTTAGCTTACTTTGCCTTGATTAAAAACTTGTTCAAGTTTGTCTTTTATAGAAAAACTTATGCTTTTTTTAATTAATAAAAGTTCTAATAAACTTTTATGTGTGATTAATCCAATTTCTCCAAATATGTATAATTAGATGTGACTAATCACTTTTGTCTGCCAATGTGATTTAATCTAATTAAGTCAAGAAAAATTTAATTAATGGATTAGTTGAATGTCTAACACTTTGATTTAATCCAATTAAACCATGTCAAATACACTTATTATTACATATTTATAATTACCAAAATATCATCCAATGGTAGTTGATAGAGATATTTATGAAATTACAACAAAGCCCTTGTGTGACTTTGGATTAATCCAATTGGGTCAAAGTAAATAATTAATGTTATCCAATAACACTTAATTATTTTAATTGATAATTATAATATCAAATATTATTTTTTATCAAAAATTATCGGTTACCCAAGAACGAGTACACTTCATATTGTGAGACTCTGTAAGTCTACACTCGTTCGTCATATAAGCCTAGCTTATATGTACGCAATTCAGCCACCTCCGAATTCGCGAAGAGCACGACAACCTTTCTGAACTATACAAGTCGAGGTCATCACATATGTTTAACAATCCCTCCGTCGTAGGCTATTCGAGTTGTGCTTAGGAAATATAGATTACACCATCAAGTTTCCGATGAGCACATCTCATGTCGATATGTTCACGATTCTTTACAATTAATCAAAACACTATTTCTGATACATGTGATCCACCATAGGTGATCAACTTTGGCCAAAGTCTTAAAAATCGTGACTTACTCACATGGATACCTAAACCTATTGTGGTATATATATGGGTCGACAGATCATATCTTGATACGCACTTGATTAACGAATGCATCGGTCCACACCCAACAAATATATAGCGGTCAGACCATGAAATGTCTCTAATATATATGGCATCAAAGTGTGGGCGATCACACACAAAATCAATGATATTATATAGTCAAAAGATCACATATGCTACTCGACTCGAGGAGATTTCTATTAACGGTGGTGTGTACTTCCAACTGACACATTCAAAAATAGTTCCTTACTCCCAAGTATAAGAATATCGAAGTAATAAAATAACCTGGTAAGTCCAAGGTCGATCTACATGGAAAAGATTTAGTAAATTAAAATAATAATTCGAGTAAAAATGAAAAGATTGATTTATTTGAAGTCAATGACAATTTTAAATTGGATTACAATAATAAAATAAAATGATGGGATATAGAATCCACTTTTAATATTTCAAATCTAGAAATCTTATTTTTAATAATATATAAATTATCATTATTACTCAGTTAATTAAATTCAGGAATTAATTATTCCAAAATAAATAAAACCAACCATAAAGGCAGTGATAACTTTTGTCGATAACAAGCTCAGTTAGGTACTTAATTATGCCAATTAAATAAAATCAGTCATATAGGTGGTAACAAAGTTTATCAATAATTAATCCAGATTTAAATTAAGTATTAATCATTAGATTATAATTTATATATTATAATATAAATAAGATTAATCTATATTTTTCATATTAAAAGTTTCACCTATTTATCCTAGTAAAAAGAAATTAGCTACTCATAATTTGAATAAAAACAAACATAATTTTTTTTCTGAAAGAAAAAGAAAATACAAGAAATCTTTTAAAAAAATAAAACACATGAGATTTAGAAATCCACAAATTTTCAAAGAAAATTATGGAATCCGGACTCCGTAAAATGAGGTGCAGAGCACCTCTATCTTTGAAAATTTTGCATTGCATTTAATAATGCAATGTAAAATTTTCAACTTAATCGGCCAATCCACTTTTGTTTTTTTGCTTTAATAATTACATATAACATACTTTGGATTTTTCATCAATTTCGTTCTTGAAAACTTCAAAACTGGAAAATCTTGTCAACAACAACATTGTAGATCTTTGCGTCTTTTTTCATTTGAAATTGGAATCACTTCAATCCGATATCGGAGTAAAAAGTGATGGCCAAAATACGAAAATTATGCAAGGTTAAAATTTCTGAATTTGTACACTGTTAGGACGCTCTTTCAAGTTTTTGGCCTCCAAAATCTAAATGACATGTCCATTTTTCTAGTTATGCATCCAAAATATTATTTCATCTATATAAGAAATAAAATTCATAATAAAAATATATAAAACATAAATTTAATTAATATGCTAAATTAAGAGGATTAATGAAACTACAAATGTAAAATGATTAAATTTCTTTTAATAAATGTGCACTTTTTAGTGTTCATCACCAACTATTAGAATCATTTGTGAGTCATTCAGTATTCGCTTCAACGAATATCCACATGTCTATACGAGTTTCGCTTACTCATGGTACATCGGGTTAAACCATTGGAACTCCAATTCCAATATATGACATGTGACAGTCTTCTAGGTTATAGGAATTCGACCGTATTCCAAATCAACGACTATGGATATTTTACTTTAAGAGTAGTTTATAATAGTAATATTATCTCAATGTCAGACCACCCAGTGTCCAATATTACTACATGACTATTCTAAGGTCAATGTCATTCTCAGCATATTTATATATCAAACTAATATTCATAATGACATTACCATTTAACAATGTTGAAATAAAAATGTAATTTTTTTATTAGCAAATAATAAAATATAATGTACAATACATTATTTGGATTAGCGCTCCAAATACCAACTCTAACACTTATTTTTATATTTCATGAAAAATAACAATAACAACATTTAGATAAAATATTTTACTAGAATATATATCATTAGAGTCATTACAAATTATTATTCATTAGAGTTACAACAAACAGGAATTACCAGCAGCAGTCAACAAAGACAACAAATAGAATATAAGCATTAGCAGCAGCATCCCACAGATTGAACAGAAGCAACAGCAGACAACAAATAAAATAGCAAAAATAGTAATAAAGATAGTATGTAGAAACAACAACCAACAAAATGAACAAAAGCAGCGACATCAAAAGAAGAATAGATAATAAAATCAACAATCATAAACTCTTACTCCTAAATGAGTTTCATCCATATCATCTTCATGCATCACTGCACTCATTTCTGTTATAATTACAACAAATATTCACTTGTTAGTATAACTGTATAATTCTTAGCTCATAATCCCAAATGAATTTCATCCATATCATCGATGATGATGATGAGTCATTTGGGTTTGGCCAATCACTTCACTAGCTCACTACTCTGCTCATGATTTACAGATTTATGGTTTGGAAAAGAAAGATAAATGGCTTGGTCAATGCCTCGATGGTCACTGCGCATGGAAAAAATAAACGAGAAAAAGTAAAAAAATCATAATTGTGCTTATGGTCACGGACTCACTAAACTTAAGCAATTCAATTATACGGGTATGCTCCGGTTCTTAATATTGTAGAACCAGAACCTACCTGCATAAATCGATTTCGTATTTTTGGAACTGGAACATACCCTAAATGAAACGATTCCTTGTGATTCTAGTTCTACCCTGAACCGATGCTGTAACATCCCCGATCTGGGAGATGTTACTGGCAGGGAATAGGCCGTGCTATTCTCCTGAGCCTCTGACTTCTGATTTTGCTATTCTTATCTCACATAAAAACTCATGCATAAGGACCTTTGCCCCAACTCAACGACATGAAATGCATCTTAAATACTCATATATTGTACCACATATCACAACTTTGATAATAATACATTAGCACATTTTAATAAATCATTCAATACAATGCATGACATACAGATTTCACTTTGACTCTGACAATGTTGAAACTCTATACACACTCTGGTGGACTCAGACCCTCTTGTGACTGCATCAGTATCCGTCTTCTCGAGCTCGTCCTCCGAGAACACCAACAAAACTAGAAAACTGGGAGTGGGGGGAGTTAAACCGTTGTACGATTTAAGTGAGTGGACAATAAAAACTGGAATATTGTAATGAAAATGTTTAATTCAAAAAAAATAAGGTTATTTCAGAAAACCAACTTATATATAAATCCTTTCCTTATCTGAAAACTCTGAACTATTTTTAGAAAAACTTATCTGGAATCTCTTTTATAAAACTTAACTTTTCTGAAATCTACTTTTGAAAGTCTGGTACTATAAACTTATGTCTGAAAGTTCTATTTTGAAAACTGTTCTCTGAAAATCTGATATTTGAAAACAGGTCTATATCTGAAAAACTTGACGTATGGGGGCGTTACGTATCGCCGTCCCCCCATACGCCTAACTAGAGCCAGAAATGCAAATCCATGACTTTGGGGCGTTACGTATCGTCGTCCCCTAAGGCATGCTAGTCTTGTCCCTGAAACTAGTGGTCTTGGGGTGTTACATATCGCCGTCCCCCAAGCTACTGAACTAGAACTGGGGGTGCGGATCTACGCTACCCTCCAAGCTCTGAAAACTAGGATCTAGGGGCATATGTCATCCCTAGTCCTGAACTAGGATCTGGGGCCGTTACGTATCATCGACCCCCCAGCCCTCTACATGTGCACATGTGCTCCCCGTCAATTCCATAATTGAATCAAGTTACATACTGAGGTGAGTTTTTCCCCCATGCCTCGAAAAACCAAAAAACCATGCTATGAAAATAATTCTTTTTCAAACATATCTTAAAACATGATTTTTCATGAAATTTCTGCAATAAAAATCAACTACCTGTTGGAGATTCTAAGCATCCCAATATCAATAAACAAGCATGAAACACAAGTGAATACATTCGAGGAAGTCGCGGAATACTTACATCGAGCGGTTGAGCGACGCGGTAGGCAACAAAACTTGAAAATTTGCTCACTGGTTTGTGCGGCAGTGGGCTGCATTTTGCTCCTCATTTTTGGCCATTGGAGGTCCTTGAACAAGCTCCAAGCTTTATCAAAATTTTCCCGGCTCATGGGTGGACTTCCCTATCACCTTCGCATGATCCCGGAGTGTGCTAGCACTCTTGATTTTGCCACAAAATCGCACTTGCTTCCCCTTCAGTGCTCGACATTTCCAGAAAAAAACAGTGAAGAATTTTGCCTCCTATGGGCGAGAGAGATGAGAGGAAGAATGAGAGATGGGAGAGAGAAGGTTGGTGTTGGATTTGTGTATCCAATACACTTAATGAATTTCCAAATTCATTATCCATATTTTGCTTTACAAAAAGTCAAGCATTAATGACAACCACCACATCCATCAACTCACATCAAGTCAATCAAGTTGTCAAGTCACATCACTCAAAATGACAAGTGATTTGACGCTTGAAGTGACTAGCGATTTGACGTGCCGCACTCGAATTCGAAATGCGAATGTGCTCGTAAAAAATCTCGGACTCGGGTTCGCTAATTCCAAATTAACGAATTTTCAGTTGCGTCGTAATTAAATGATTACACCTAGCGAAAACACTATTCACGTCGCTAACGAATTAATTCTAAATTAATTCGTTCGCCCGGATTAAAATCTAATTTTAATTCCGCGTCGAAATCCAATTTCGTTTAATATATCAAATATATTAATTAATCGATTAATTCCAAATTAATCGTTATCTCTCTTTAAATGATATTTTATCCCAGATAAAATATCTCCGCAATTAATCCCAGATTAATTTTCTCTCTCATCTTATTAATCCCAGATTAATTAAAAGTGAGAGTCATACGTCATCGGTGAATCTTCGGGAAGCGACCCATGAGATCCCCGGATATGTTGGCAGTAAATTCGGTCGTCGGACCATCCGAACACGTAAGTACCAAGTACTACGTTTTACCGATTTACAAGACAAGGTTGGCTTCTAGCAAAGCACCATGCCTACCCAATTCTCCAGAAATATCCTTACAGGAATAAAGGATCTATATCAGGCGTAGTATACGTAGTATTGCGTATTTCAGTCCAGTATCGGATGATCACATGCAAGGCCTGAGGCTGGTACATTGTCTGCCCCGTACGAAGCATATATCGGATTACGAGCAACTAGTCTCTTTAATATCGGATAATCATGACCAAGTCATATTATCACGACGGTTGCAACCTTTTTAGAGAACCAGTTCTGTATCCCTGCGCGATCATCATCTCCATATGACTGGAGTGACACTTCCCTCTTGACATCACACCCAACACACTACGATTCTCAATATACCCAGTATTGGCGTACACAGAGCCTGTTAAAGCCCTGGACGACCGCAACCAAAGTATATTGATTGTCGCAAGTATTAGCGGTGCAAGTCTCAGGTTAAGACCAAATACACCTACCCTGATTTCGGACTTCCATAGACACATAGTCATACTACCAATGGAATTCCGAGGGGGTCTTATCTAGAGCGAAGCTGTTTCCCGTACCATTGGTGAAACACAACCTTCTATTACACTTGCATGGGTATCTTATACCCAAATATATGAGAACTATGTCGTTGTGCCCTCACAACGCGCACAAGTGTAATAGTAGTCTTTTACGCATTCATCGATGTCCAATCTCGATAATGCTCTGACTAGGGATGTTTATGTTGGAGATTCTAAGGGTCCCAATGATCATAAATCAAGCATGAACATGTATGAATAACAATCGAGGAAGTCGCAGAATACTTACATCGATTGGTTGAGCGACGCGGAGGCAACAAAAATTTCAGATTCTGCTCCTCACTGTTTTGGCAGTCCACTATTTTCAGTTTTGATCACCAAGAATTTGAGCTCCAAGCTTTGTCGTGGTGATTCCCGGCTCATGGGTGGACTTCCCTATCACATTCGCATGTCTCGTAGTGTGCTAACACTTGTGATTTTTGCCACAAAATCCAACTATTGCTTCCATTTTTCTTCCTTGGTTCACGGTAAAAACCAGAAGCAGTGAAGAAGAAAATGGCGTGAGGAGAGAAGAGGGAAAAGAGAGGAGAGACAAAAGTGTTGTGTGTTTTGGCTAAAAGGTGTATCATATACACTTAATCAATTTCTAAAATTGATTTTCCATTTTTGTTTTTCCAAAAAATCAAATGGCATTTAAGTTTTGCCAACCACCACATCAACTATTCACATCACACAAGTCAATCAAGTTGCCAAGTCACATCACTCAAAGTGACAAGTTATTTGACGCTTGATGTGACGCTAGATGCGACTAGCGATTTGATGCTTGATTTGACGTGCCGCGCTCGAATTCGAAATACGAATGCGCTCACAAATAATCTCGGGCTCGGGTTCGCTAATTCCAAATTAACGAATTTTCCATTGCGTCGTAATTAAATGATTACGCCTAGTGACCGGCGTAAACACACACGTATAACGCAAGCGCACGTATCGTTCAAGTAGTATAAAAATATCGATCCCACGAGGACTTAATTCCTACTATTGTTATTAATTATTGAATCTATTTATTTACAGATATCTAATTGAGAGAGAAGAGAATGATTGCTTGATTGATTTGATTGATTGTAGAATTGCTAAATAAATAAATAAATAAAAAGACAAAAGAAAATACTAAAGAAAATAAAAAAAAGACACAAAGATCTAGGGTTGTGAATCATTCTAATATCTTTTAAAAGATGAAGTGATTATTTTATGTTTCTGTAATAAATCAGTTTACTAACCTGAAACACTAAATTATGCAAAAGCCTCTGTCGATGGTCAGACGCAAATACCCAGTTTAACCCAATTGAACCATATGTCTATGTCAACCAAATTATCTGGATTCATTAAGTTTAAGTTCCAATTATGGCTACCCCAGCCCGACAGGTATATGTCTATCCTGTAAGGAAATCTATTAAAGGGTTATCTATCATCAAGGAAGATCGTGGGCTATTAAATCTAAGGCTTAAACCTAAAATCGCTATGTCTAGTTCATTTTAGATTTACCATATCAATCTTATTGGTGATCAGACAACAAGAAGCATTAAGCTTAAGACTTAATAAGTAAACCTTTAAATTACCCAAACTATAAAATAACCCCTTATAAACCGGTGATATTAGAATTCATCACAACCTCATATAACTAACACATAACTAGGGCTAGTAAAAACTTAAAAGTAAAAGACATAAAGTAAAAATGCTGAAAAGTAAAAGACATAAAGTAAAAATGCTGAAAAGTAAAAGACATAAAGTAAAAGCTGAAAAGTAAAATAAAATAAAATGCTAAGGTAAAAGGAATTACTTTTACTATTTACTATTTTAGATATCTCCCATAAAATAATATATAAACTTGTGATAATATTACCAACCGACCAATCTGGCGGTATCCTTTATTAGTCAGGTTTAAACCAGATTAAAATGAATTACCAACCGACCAATCTGGCGGTATCCTTTTTAAGTCAATATTTTAAATAATGAATATATTATTTTTAAAGGAGATTAATCTAAATAGTAACAATAAAAGAATTACCTTTCACCCTAGCTGGGGAAGTTACTTCCTCATGGTGAATAGTAAAAACTGTAAAAAGTAAAAAAAAGTAAAGTACTATATTAACAAAACGTAATTAAAATTATTTACAAAACTAAAAACTAAAAAAAACTAAAAACTAAAAGAAACTAGAGAGAGAAACTCTCTCTTTATATAGAATAGAAGAGAGAGAGTGGTACAACAAATTCTGAAATTTGAAGCTGAATTTATAGGCGCGGGTAGGCTTCAGGCGTCGCGACGCTGAAGGTCTTGGCGTCGCTACGCCAGCTTCTGTCGACGTGGCACGCTCTGGTTCGTCGGTTTGCAGATTCTGGATAAGCTGATATGGTGACACGTGGTAGAGTGGTTGGGCTTCAATTATTGTGACACGTGGCGGCTTCTGATTGGTCGATGAGAGTCTTATCCGCCACGTGTCAGATAAGGATTAGATACTCAATGATTGATGCTGACGTGGCAGTGACGTGGCGGTGACGTGGGAAAGAGACTGTCGGCACCGTAGGATTGCGACACATGGCACTTCCTGATTCGCTGATGATGACGTGGCGGTGAGGTGGCAGTTTGACTTGGTCAACCTGGTGGTGTGGCTGATGACGCGGCAATGACGTGGAGTGACACGTGGCACACGTGGCGATGATGACTGTCGGCACCGTAGGATGCTGACACGTGGCACGACACTTGTTAGCAGATCGGCTGTGATGGTGACACGTGTCACGGCGCACGTTAGCAAAGTCAAACTTTTCTCAGATTCTGATTTGTGTACCCGGCGCACGGTAGGCGTCGCAACGTTGAAGGTCTTGGCGTCGCGACGTGGGAATTTACCAAAAATGCCCTTTTCGTCCAATTTTCACTGTTTTGGCCCAAATCACCTCCAGAATGTCCTGAAACTTTATTTATCTACAAAATAACACAAAACACATCAAAATATTCATAATACTCAATAAACTATACAAAATATAAGGTTAAATGAGTGGGAAATAGTGATAGATTTACCACTCATCACACCCCCAAACCTAACATTTTGCTAGTCCTCGAGCAAAACACAGAATAAAATAACATAAACATCTTTAAAATAAAATTTAACTAAGCCACTTTCGTAGGGATCATGGTTGCATTTAGCGTATGCAACAAGCCTTTAAACCTCTAGGTGTCCCTAGTGGACGAGTTGTAGTCTCGTGAGGGTTTACAGCAATGATACCCACAAACATTTTATAAAAGTAAAAAGGTATTAAAACTAATGCACACAAAAGCAAAAAGACAAGCGAAAAGAGAATAAAGATGTTAGTGACTAATCAGGTGAAACTTCTACTCCATGTTACTAGTTGTTTTGTTTCTTTCTAAATTACAGAATAAGTAAATTCTCCGATTATTTTTACCATTCTTCATATACACAGCCAACAAGATATTAATCAACTCATTTTTGCCCACAACAGTCATAAGTGCAGTTGATAAGAGAGTAATATTTTTGTCCTAAAGTTCTATCAGATTTCACACCTTTTGGTAGCAATGGAATAATTTTTCTGATTTTTCTGATTTTTTCTTTGATATTTTTTTATTTTTTATTTATATACAATATCTTCCATCTATGTAACGAGTGTTGGGTCGGTGGCTCCCAATCCAGTTGGCTTTAGGGCACCAGGTGTTAAGACACCCCTACAGACTTAATTACTCAGATTTCATATATATATATATATTTGCAGCATCTTTGATCCATGTAGTGAGCTTTGGGCCAGTGACTCCCAAACCAGTTGGCTTTAGGGCACTAGGTGTTAAAACACTCATACAGACTTAATAACTCGGATCTCAGAATTTTTTTTTTTTTAAAAATTTTTTTTTTACTCCATTGCTTTTTGAGATGTTTCCTCCAATTAAACTAGAGCACTGAATATTACAAACTTTTCAATTTTAGCTCATGTCCGTATGTTACTATATATGTTGATAATACATGTCAACTGAACATATGAAAATCCATTTTAGTCTGTTTTAAGGAGAATTCACAAATTAAATAATTCAAAATGAAATAAACAAAAATTAACTTGTTTCGAAATAGGTTTGAGATACGTCTCAGGAATGGAAACTCCTTACTCGGCTATCTTTTACCAATTTCACCTTTTTAGTAAAAATAAAAACACAAAATATTTTTGTAATTTTTTTTTTGAAAATTTTTCAATTTTTTTTGTATTTTTCGAAAAATTTTGGCCTAAAATTAAAAACAACACACAAACTAAAAAAAAAGTACTGATCAACTAATTCCCTCCCCCAAACCTAAATGAGACATTGTCCCCAATGTCTTAAACAATAAAAGGAGAGTTAAGAAGGTCGTACATGGTTAGCTGAAAATCTACAGGAAATTAAGGGTTAAGATCTAGATTAATCCGACGCCTCTTACCACGATCGTACTCGGACCAATTTATCTTTGAAAGGATAGGGTCAACTTGTGGTTCATAGGCTATGAGTTGGTCTATTAAATCCGGAACAGTTCTGGCAGTAAAGAGGAGTTCTTTCATAGGTTTTGACACGAACCCATTTCTCCGAGCATCATCAAGAAACACACAAAGAAAATCATAAAATCCATCAACGTTAAGCAGTCCAAGCGATTTCTGGTGTATGTTCAGGTTCGCCCAAGAAAGAACTATAAAAATTTCTTCCAATGTGCCCAAGCCACCTGGCAAAGCAATAAAAGCATTAGCACGGTTAATCATTTCTACCAAACGTTCAGACATACATGGCACGATCAGTTCCTCTCCGTTTGATGATCCAATAAGATTTGCCTCTGCCAAGGGTTTTGGGATGATTCCCAAAACGTGACTGCCTCCTTCCTGTACAGCCTTTGAAACGATCCCCATAAGTCCAAGATTACCCCCGCCATATATTAAGTGCATATTCCTTGCAGCTAAGACTCGACCCAATTCATGTGCTGCCTCTACGTATTGTGGTTTAGTTCCAACACTACTACCGCAAAACACGCAAATGTTCTCAACTCGTCTTCTCGAAGTGGCTTCCATTTTTTTTTATGTATTTCTTTCTCAAATCAGGATGCCTTCCAAAGTGCAATGACGGGCTGATTTTATAGTACCTGAAACGGGTGAGTAATAATAGCACTAGTATCTTCCAGAGGAAGCTTATAAGCTAAAGAACAAAATGAATCGTGAAAGGTCAAAAATTATGGATCCTGTCTACGAAAATAAAGATAATTACAACAGAAAAGTGAATCAAAGCAATAATTAAGGCAACAGAATTGTGTACGCAATACGCCACTCGTTTAGTATAAATTCATTAGGATGCGTCTTAAGATTTCATTCCTTACTCAGCCATCGCTAATGAATTGTTTCTCATCTTTGATTGCCAAACATCATTCCTTCTGTCTTAAAATGCTTCGTTTGTGCTTTTCCCTACAAAAATAACACACAAAAATAAAAAATTCTACAACATGTATACACAAAATATAAAACAGAAATTACAACAAATTGCATGGGTTGCCTCCCTGCTAGCGCTAAATTTTTCATCTTCAGCCAGACGTGACTGAAATTCATCTGTTAAGGAGGTTTCAATGTCGATTTAGATGTCCGATCAAAGACAATCCCGTAAGCGTTGCTTTTGAAGGGTCTCTTCCAACGGTAAAGTGGCAAAAAGAGTTTTGTCTCATTCAGTGCTCGTGCCACCTTTTTGCTCATTGTTGTTCATGTGATTCCTGCAAAGAAAGAAAGAAAATCAGGAGGTCTCATATGGTGCTTGACTTGGAATGGGAGTTCCATTCTGTCAAGCTTCTGGGCGATATCTTTGATTTGTACTCCCCAAAACAGCGATGTTTCTCCTGAATGCTCTGGATTTTTATTAAGGTCAAACATTTGCTCCTTCATTTGCTCTGCTTCTTGTTCCACATTTTCTTCACAGATGTATTGTAAAATTTTTGTATTCAGCTCTTCATCTGTCATCTGTGAGATACATGCTTCAAAATTGTCAACCTGAGGATGCAAAGATGTTTCTGACATTAGGTTTTCATCCTCTGATACGACTGGAATGGATGGTTCAGGTAGATCTTCTTCAAACATCAAGGTAAAACATGCTCCAAGATCTTCATTTTGAGGATTGAAAGTTTGATCCTCCGTTGTTGGTACAGTTGGTACAAATAGATCAGCTTCATCCTCGTCAGAATCTGAATAATAAAAGTCAAATTGAGACTTTGCCGGTTCGGGCTCCTGAACTGATACCTCTGGTTGTTGATACTGCTCAGCCTCCTCCTCTGTTAAGGTGTCATTGTGGATCTCTGGGTACTCGAAGGCTTCATCAGTGTCATCTAAAAATGCTTCTTGAGGTATGATGTTCTGGTTTTCTGTTAATTGTCTCATTTGATCTGTCATCATTTGAAGGAATTCTGATTGTCTCTGAATTTGTGCATCTAATTGAGCTTCCCGTTCTTCGAGCCAATCTTTGAGCATGTGAATCAACTGATTTTCCTCTGATGGTTCTGATTGTTGATGGAAATCATAGGTAGATGGTGGATAAGATGAAAAATGTGGTTATGTGAAATGTGATGGCTCGTCATACCATGAAGGATCTTGATAGCTCTGACACCCTGGATGGTAGTTGTATTCGCAATAATCTCTAGGGTGGTTGCCATTACATATGTCACATCTCCCCATTGCGTTCTGTTGAGCAAATGTAGTATTGCTTGGTTCTGGCATCCATTGATAATTGTTGGGCTGGACAACAGGCCTCAGAAAATTGGACTATTGCTCCCAGATTTGGGGTGTATCTTCTAGTAAAGCTCGTGATCTTTCAATCTCCCAGTAGTGTTCCATTTTTCAATCACCTGAAAACAAAAGAAAGGGATAAAAATTACAGATAAAAATAAAGAAAATTAGATATAAGTAAATTAGATAGCTTCAAAATTAATAACTCAAGAAAAATAAGTCCCCGACAACGGCGCCAAAAACTTGACCGGCGTAAACACACACGTATAACGCAAGCGCACGTATCGTTCAAGTAGTATAAAAATATCGATCCCACGAGGACTTAATTCCTACTATTGTTATTAATTATTGAATCTATTTATTTACAGATATCTAATTGAGAGAGAAGAGAATGATTGCTTGATTGATTTGATTGATTGTAGAATTGCTAAATAAATAAATAAATAAAAAGACAAAAGAAAATACTAAAGAAAATAAAAAAAAGACACAAAGATCTAGGGTTGTGAATCATTCTAATATCTTTTAAAAGATTGTGGACAACAGGACCTGGGCGACGCCGTTTCTAGGCTCGCGGCACTAGTTGGGAAATACTAAATAATATGGAGTCGCCACCCGGTGTGAACCGGGACAAAGATTTAAGGCCGCACTCACCCCTCGCAAGGGAAGACCTCAAACCATTGGGTTCGGAATGGTCCCTTACTTATGTCACTTGTAATGAAAGGATTTATGTAATAATTTGATCAAGCTTAAGTAACACTTATTTCCAAGAGTATCATGCTTCTAAATTTTCATATGCAAAATAAAACTTATGTACACATTTCACCTATATCTTACATTTAAACTTGCATGCTTAACATATATCAAAATAGCAACAAACATACAACTTCATTTGCATATTACATTCAGGAAAACACAAGCACCAATATTAACCATACAAGCACACATATGGGCACTTTTCCAAGTGGTACGTGGAGTATTGTCCCAAGTACAGACCGCACTACCGTCCATTCGGAATCGGCTACAGAATTTACGTCTGGGTTTCCATCCGATATACCGCAAGAAATAATACTCAAATGTTATCACGGCATAAGCATATGGATTGTAATACATTAATATATTTGTATTCATACATGTGGGGATAGCTACTAGGAAAACTATGCATGAAATCTAATGAAGAGGACTCAGTTCAGTGGGTGCGCGTTCGTGTAGCGTTCGTAAACGCGTTCGAACGGTAAACAGAAGGTTCGCGTTCGTATGGTGTTTGATAACGCGTTCGAACAGAAATGAAACAGAATGCTCCCATTCGTATGGCGTTTGTTAACGCGTTCGAACGGAAATGAAACAGAATACTCACGTTCGTGTAGCGTTTGAGAACGCGTTCGAACATAAATGAAACAGAATACTCACGTTCGTGGGGCGTTTGTTAACGAACCATACAAGCACACATATGGGCACTTTTCCAAGTGGTACGTGGAGTTGTGTCACAAGTACAGACCGCACTACCGTCCATTCGGAATCGGCTACGGAATTTAGGTCTGGGTTTCCATCCGATATACCGCAAGAAATAATACTCAAATGTTATCACGGCATAAGCATATGGATTGTAATACATTAATATATTTGTATTCATACATGTGGGGATAGCTACTAGGAAAACTATGCATGAAATCTAATGAAGAGGACTCAGTTCAGTGGGTGCGCGTTCGTGTAGCGTTCGTAAACGCGTTCGAACGGTAAACAGAAGGTTCGCGTTCGTATGGCGTTTGATAACGCGTTCGAACAGAAATGAAACAGAATGCTCCCGTTCGTATGGCGTTTGTTAACGCGTTCGAACGGAAATGAAACAGAATACTCACATTCGTGTAGCGTTTGTGAACGCGTTCGAACAGAAATGAAACAGAATACTCACGTTCGTGGGGCGTTTGTTAACGCGTTCGAACGGAAATGAAACAGAATGCTCTCGTTCGTATGGCGTTTGTTAACGCGTTCGAACGGAAATGAAACAGAATGCTCACGTTCGTGTGGCGTTTGTGAACGCGTTCGAACATAAGTAAGGCCTGATGCATGCCAAGGCAAAATACATGCGCGTTCGAGTTGCGTTCGTAAACGCGTTCGAACAGGAACAGACCTGATGCATGAAATGGGACGCAATACATAAACGACAAATAAAGGGGGCGCGGCGAAGTACTGCCGTAAAGGTGGCCTTTTGGGGCTCTTGATATCTCAAAGAGAGGACCTTTAGACCAACATACTAAGCCCATGCGCTCGACTGAATCATGCATACATAGAATGAAAAGCAATAATATTAAACATAGTGTGCCCGATTGAACGTATCTTGTATCCAACCGAACACACATCAAACGGCGCGGCAAAGCCTCGTGGTAAAGGGCTTTAGCCCCTCCCCATATGGGATCTCACATCGCACTTACTAAGCCCGTGCGCTCGGTTGAATCATGCATACGAAAATAAAGACAATCATATCAAACCAAGTATGTCCGATTGAACGTATTTCGCATTCAACCGAACACACATCAATCGGTGCGGCAGAGCATCATGGTGAAGGATTTTAACCCTCCAATTAGGGAACCTTTCATCGCACTTACTAAGCCCATGCACTCGATCGTATCATGCGGGAATAGACAACATGCAGAATTTAAATAACAAGAATTAAATAAACCAAAACAACACAAAATAAGAGAAGGGGCCGTTTACTCAAGTGGTACGTGGAGTTGTGTCCCAAGTACAGACCGCACTACCGTCCATTCGGATTCGGCTACGGAATTTACGTCTGGGTTTCCATCATATATACCACAAGAGACGACACTCTTCCATTCATCCAATACCCACAACACACATCATACACACAACAAATGCCACAAATACAGAAAATGTAATCAAAATAAATAACCAGAAATTAAATAAGAATAAGTGTGAAAGATACCCTCAGGTCTAACCTTTTAAGCTGTCTCTCGGACTCGCGTTCCACGAAGATCAAAAGGGGGTAAAGCTCCGCAACTTTTCTGGTTCACTGGTTTGCCTCTTCCTTCGCTGTTCGGCCACTCAAGCTACTGTTCCGACTCCGTTTTGCTGCTGTTTCCTTGTGGTTTTGCTGCCGCTTCCTCTGTGTCCTCTGCTTACTGTTTGTGGACTGTTTTGATATTCTTTTTTGTGTGGTTTTGTGTGGTTATTCCAAGGATTATAAGTGTAGTTTATGTTACTGTTTTTAAGGGGTTTTAGGGACTGTTTTAGGAGTTGTTTAAGCTGCTGTGTTTGGTGTGATTTTCGGTGATGTGTGGAGGTTTAATGGGGCTGATTTTCGGTGGTGGTCAGGGGTTTTTTTGGTGTAATTTTCGGTGGTGTGAGGGTAAGGATCCAGGGAGTGATATGCTTGTGATGTCTAGTATTTCTTGCTATAATTCTTGTGTGAATTGTGTGTATGAGCTAGAGAGATTTGAGAGGAGGGATGGCTAGGTTAGGGGTTGTTTATATAGAGAAGGGCTAGGGCTTCACCTTGTCTCACAAGGAAGATATTTGCTTCCAAATTTAGGAGAGATGAGAAAGATATACACAAGATTGAGGGGGGACAAAATATTTTAAGTTAGGAAGTTGTAATATTTAATTTGTGTTGGTTTAGGAATACAAATATTTAGATTGGTAATTATCTTATTAGATTAGGAAGTCAAATATATGATTGGCTTTAATTGGTTAGGATTAATTTTAATTAGGTGTATCTTCTTTTTAGTTTTAGTATATAATATATTTAATTTGTCTAATTTAGGCATGATTTTATTTTATGTTTTCTTTAATTTGGTAAATGATTTAATTCTTTATTTATTTAATTTAATTAATATTTCATTTAGTTAATGTTTTAATTTAATTAATAATTATTTAATTTGGGATGTGTTTTATGGGCTTTGGGGGGCTAAATGGGCTGGGGTGCGAGGCTAGCAGCAAAACCAGAAATACCGGCTCCGTTCGAACGCCTACTCGAACGCGGCACGAACGTCCGCAATCTGCACGAGGTTCGAACGAAGTAACGAACGCAGCACCAACGAAGACAGTGAACTTGTGGAATGAACTTGATGACATACTTATTCCGAATTTCCCCTTCCGACCTCCGTTTCCCGCAATATCCTTAGCTAAAAAAAGGTAGTGCCTCCAATTGAGACTCATCATCGGGTTTCACATGCGAAAATGCAATGCCTACAGTCGCCCCCACTTTGATGGGACTTGTGCAGTGTGTGACTTTGAACAATCCTATCAAAGTTATGCAATGCATTTTTACTTACCTGGCTCGGCTGCTGCCTCGAGTTGAGTTGATACTGCAGCGGACCTCGATCCTGGGACGCGTCCCAATAATTGCAACTTACAACGGGGGCACCTCGACCCTGGGCACCTCGACCCAACACCGCTGACTAGGGACCGGCCGGACCTCGCCCTTGAATTGATGATGTAGTGGGCACCTCGACCCCCGGAACTCCAACTGACAACGGGGGCACCTCGACCCTGGGCACCTCGACCCAACACCGCTGACTATAGGGACGCCCCGCCCTCGAACTGATGATGGTGGGCACCTCGACCCTGGGCACCTCGACCCGGAACTACAACTGACAAGTGGGGCACCTCGACCCGGAACTACAACTGAAAACGGGGGCACCTCGACCCTGGGCACCTCGACCCAACACCGCTGACTATAGGGACCTCGCCCTCGAACTGATGATGTAGTGGGCACCTCACCCGGAACTACAACTGACAACGGGGGCACCTCGACCCTGGGCACCTCGACCCAACACCGCTGACTATAGGGACCTCGCCCTTGAACTGAATGTGTGTCTCCATACCGGGAGATGGCATGATATGGGCCCCGCCCCCAAGCTGATATGGGCCTCGCCCCTTGGGACTCATCCCAAAAACTGGAATTGTGTTGACGTTGCTTGGCTCATTCCCGCCGCTTTCTTTTTTCTTTGATCCTGCGAACACAAAACAGAAACAAACACAAAGGGAATGCAATGTTACGTGTATGCATGAATGATTTTCCTATTCCGTGGGTTAGATCTTCTGCCGATTCTCGTGGTGACTGCTCAGTCTTCTCTCCCTCAGGCAAAGTATTGCTTCAATCTATCTACGTTGATGGGCTCGGTGAACTCTTTCCTTCCAAGTCTGATAGTTTCACTGCTCCATTTCCCATTACCTTCTGCACTATGTAAGGCCTTCCCAGTTAGGTCTGAATTTTCCTCTCGGGTCTGTAGTCGACGGCCTCGACTGCTTAAGTACCCAATCACCCTTTCGATCTTGGTAGGGCATACTTTCTTGTTGAATGCCCGAGCTAGTCTCTTCTGATACAACTGCATGTGATACAAAGACTTCGTTCTCTTCTCATCCAATAGTGATAACTGATCAAACCTCTTTGCGGCCCATTCCTGTTCTGGTAACTCTGCCTCTGCTAATACCCTCATAGACTATATTTCCACTTCTACTGGCAATACTGCTTCCATTCCGTAGACCAAAGAGTAAGGTGTGGCCTCTGTTGCTGTTCTTACTGATGTTCTGTACCCCCACAAAGCATACGGTAATTTCTCGGCCCATCTCTGCAATTTTCTGTCATCTTGGCTAAAATTGTCTTTATAGTCTTGTTGGCTGCCTCAACTGCCCCATTTTCCTGCGGCCTGTATGGTGATGACTTGGGTGGCCTATCCCATACCTTTGTAACATTGCCTTCGTCTCCCCTTGAAACTGGACCCCGTTGTCTGTCACTACATGATGCGGCATACCATACCGACAAACGAGGTTCCGAGCTATGAACTTTGCCATCTGTTTCGCTTTACATTACGGAATGATTCGGCTTCCACCCACTTTGAGAAGTAATCTACTGCCACCACTATAAAGCAATGCCCATTTGATGCATTTGGTCGAATTTCCCAATCATATCAATTCCCCATGCTGAGAAAGGCCACGGCTCTGACAACCCGTGCAATTCTGTGTGTGTAAGTGATTCAAATTACCATGTGCTTGACAGTCATGACAGTGCTTTACCATCTTCGCGCAGTCTGTTTCCATGGTTGACCAATAAAAACTTGTCTCACTATCTTGCGGGACAGATTCAACCCGTTCATGTGCGGACCACATACCCCGGCGTGTACCTCTTCCATTACATGTTGAGCTTCTTCTTTCCTCAAACACTTCAGCTGAATACCATTTGCCTGCCTCTTGTACAGTTCCCTTTCAAAGTCACATACTGGGAAGCTAACTTCTGAATGGCTATTCTGTCTTTTCTGCCCGCCCCTTCCGGGAATTAACAATGTTCCAGATACCTCTGAATGTCATAATACCAAGGTTTACCGTCGTCAACCTCAACTTCCAGAATTCTTTCTATCTCATAAGCAGGTTTACTTGCTGTTGTCAGTACCAACGGTCTCATCACTAACTTCTCTGGATTTTCCCAAGTCGCTGCTAGTGTAGCCAATGCGTCTGCCATCTGATTCTCTTCTCTCGGCAGGTGCTGAAACTTACACTCGGGGATAACCTGTGCCAATTTTCTGAGGTGAGAAGGTAAGGCTTCACCGTTCTTCCTTCAATTCCCATTCTCCTCGCATCTGCTGGACTACCAACATAGAATCTCTGTAGATTTCCACACTCTCGGCCTTCAAGGCTATCAATGCTGTCAAACCAAAAGCACATGCTTCATACTCGGCCATGTTGTTAGTCACCCTGAATGTCAATCTCTTGGCCAACGGCACAGTCTCTCCCTCGGGGGTCACTATCACGATCCCGATTCCGGCTCCCTTGTAATTCACTGCCCCGTCAAAATACATCTTCCATATCTGAATTGTTATTGCTTGGATCTCTTCATCTGGAAACTCAAACTTATACTGATCCCCCTCAACAGGTTGCAATGCCAGAAACTCCGCTACTGCTCGCCCCTTAATCACTTTGGAGGTGAGATACTCAATGTCAAACTCTGTCAACAATACCAACCATCGGCCCAGTTTTCCCACTAGTGAAGGCACTGAATGAAGATATTTCAGAGGATTCTCCTTTGCCACTACCTGGATCTTGTATGACTGGAAATAATGCCGCAACTTTCTGGAAGCCCATACCACTGCAAGACATATCTTCTCAACTTCCTGATACCGAGCCTCATACGGAAGCAGCTTCTTACTCAGATAATAAACTGCATGTTCTATCCCTGTCTCATCCGCCTGTACCATCATAGCCCCCAGTGCTTCTGATTCTATAGCCAAATACAATATCAAAGGTCTGCCCGGTCTCGGAGGTTTCAATACAGGTGGCTTTACCAAGTACTCTCTGATTCTGTCGAAGGCGTTTGACACTGTTCATTCCATCTCACTGGCTGATCTTTTCTCAACAGTTTGAAGATAGGCTCACATACCGATGTCAGTTTGGCAATAAACCGACTGATGTACTGAATCTTCCCCAAGAATGCTCTGACTTCCTTTTCTGTCTTCGGTGCAGGCATTTTGTGATTGCCTTGATCTTTTCGGAGTCTACCTCTATTCCGCCCATTCCCACTGTATGACCAAGCAATTTCCTGATGTCACCCCAAACACACATTTCTTGGGGTTAAGCCGCATGTTATATCTGTCAACTCTCTGAAGGAACCTTTCCAATGGCTCAATATGCCCAACTCTTGTCCTGATTTATTCCTCACCATCATGTCTCCACATACACCTCAATCTCTTGTGCATCAAGTCATGGAAAAGTGTAGTGGCCATCCGCTGATAAGTAGCTCCCGCATTCTTAAGCCCAAACGGCATAACCTTGTAACAATAGGTACCCCCCACTCGGTAACAAATGCAGTCTTGTTTTTATCTTCCTCAGCCATGAGAACCTGATTGTAACCTGAAAACCCATCTGCAAATGAATACATAGCGGATAAAGCCGCGCTATCAACCAGAACATCTATATGCGGCAAAGAGAAATCATCTTTCGGACAAGCTTTATTGAGATCTCTGTAGTCTACACACATTCTGACCTTCCATCTTTCTTTGGTACCGGTACTATGTTAGCCAACCATTCAGGATACTTTACCACTTCCAAGAACCCCACATCTATCTGTTTCTGAACTTCCTCTCTGACTTTCTCAGCCCATTCTGGTCTCATCCGTCTGAGTTCTATTTTACTGGCCTCATATTCGGATAAGTTGGTATTGTGTGCTGGGCAATGTTTCTGTCTACCCCAGGCATGTCCTCATAGGACCAAGCAAATACTTTGGCATATCTGACCAACACTTCTTCTAGTTTCTCCTCTCTTCGGAGGTTACTTCACTTGCAATCAAAATTTCTTGGGGTTCTCAAGTGTGCCCAAGTTAAGTGCAATAGTTCTGGCTGAACTGATGTCAAATATGCTTGATTCATGCAGAGTAAATGGAAATGACTCAGGCAAGTAAGCAAAAGATATGTCTTTATTATTGGATAATGCGGAAGTACATTCAAATAAGTCAGGAAGGTAAATGTCTTCATCATCTATAGACACTTCTTCCTTTGCAATCAGGTCTTCTTCAGGCTTCTCATCCTCTTCCAGAGTCAGGCTCTCTAACTTCATCAATTCTTCTTCCCAAATCTCTGCTTCCACAGCTTTTCCCTCAGTGGCTTCTCACCCAACAAATCCTGGAAGATCTCAAACCCAGGTACCACAATCCCATTGACCTCCACAGGTTCAGGCTCCCCTTGATATCCTGAAGCTTTCACAAGCACTCCATCAGTCTCAGGCCCTTTTTCTTGACCTTTGGCTTTTCTTCATCAGATATGTACCCCAAACCTTTCCGAGTAGTCTGTCCTCTGAAATCTGGCAATTTTGGACCTTTACCGGGCTCAAACTTCATCTTCTCCATAATCCTAGCCACCCTAGGATCCACCATTCCTCGAAAGTAGCTGATACCTGAAATCTCGTGAAAGGTTGTATCTCCAAGGCAGCCACGGCATTATCTAACTCAGCCCGGATGGTAACAACTTCTCCCTCATACGGGAATTTGATCATCTGATGCAAAGTGGAAGGCACGCCCCCAAGTTTGTGAAACCAAGGCCTTCCCAACAATAAGGCAAAAGTGGCTGGGATGTCCAGCACTGTGAACTCAACCTCATCTTCAATCGGCCCTACCTTGACCATAGCCACAAGGTACCCTCAACTCCCTCGCTTACTGTCATCATAAGCTTTAATAGTCATACTGGAGGGGTCCAAGTCTGTTGCTTTCATACCCAATCTTGCCAGAATTTTCAACGGGCACACATTGATGGACGAACCGTCATCCACCATCACACATGAAGTTTTCTTGCCCCTCACCTCGGCCCTGATAAATAGAGGCCTGTTATGATTTCTTCCCTCCACCACCGGGAGTATCATCCTCAGAAAAGGATATCTGCAAAGCTTCTTTCTGAACCGACCCAACAAACATTGCGGGGTTGGCATCCTCCGGTACCACAATCTTGCTCAAGGCCTCAACCATAGCCTGCCTATGCTCCCGAGATGCACATAATAGTTCCCAGATACTCACTTGTGCTCTAGTCTTCCTCATTGCCTCAGCACTACATCCCCTTCAGTATTTTCTGCAGTCTCAACCACTTCTCTACCATCTGTCAAAGCTTCCTTACCCTTTTCCGCCGTATCATTGTAAAAACGACCGCTACATGTCATTCCCCTTACTTCTTCCTCATCACTCTAGAGAAATCAAGCCAAAAGTTTTTCCCCTGCTCAAACTCATCCTCACTAGTACTATCCCAGATTCCCAGGCAAAAGGCTTGAGGGTGAAAGGATTTCAGGACAAGGTCTTCTGGGAGGCCAGAATTGATCATGTAGGCTGGTGGTGGTACGGCACGGTAGTTGGGTAAGGGGTTTCTGTGTGTGTCAGGCTGTTCTGTTTCTGGGTTGGGTATTTTCTTGGAGTCTATTAGGTCTTGGATTTCATGGCGGAGTCGGGCGCAGTTGTCGGTGTCATGGCCTTTTTGTTGGTGGAAGTGGCAGTAAAGGCTTAGGTTATAATGTGATGGTGGGGATTGGGTAATGGTTTGGTATCCAAGGGTTTTAAAAGCCCTTGCCTCTTCAATTTCTCTAGCATCTTAGACAGGGGCCTTCCCAAGTTGGAAAACTGCCTGTTCCGGATATCGGCAATTTCAGCCGAAACGGGCTTTGTTCCCGATGTTCCCCCAATGGCCCTCCTGTTCAGACCATAGAATTTCTATTCTCGGCCTCTTCTTCCTCAATATCCTTGACAGTTTCCCTCAACTGCCGAAAGTCTGCAATCATGGAGGTCATCCTCCTCAACTTGCCATAAATGGAGGGCTTGGTGCCCTTGATAATCATCTTGATCTGATCCTTCTCCGAAGGCCTAGTTTGCATCTTCAATAACTGACCCCTCCACCGGTCCACATACTCCTTAAAACTCTCCTCCGCTTTCTGCTTAACATTCTCCAGATCACGGAGTGACAGATCGATCTCCAAGTCGGTGACATATTGCTTCAGGAAAGCATCGGCTAACTCCCTCCAATCTTCCTTTACTTTCTTATCCAAACTGGTGACCATACCACGGGAGCTCCTTCAGCGACATTCCAAACATTTTCATACCTGACGCTGAGATAAGCCAACTGAACTCATGACTGATACAAACTGTCGGAGATGCACCCTCGGATCCCCATTCCCGTTGAACTTAGCCATATCCGGCATCTTGAACTGTACCGGCAACTGTTCCTCAAAAGTCAATGTGTCATAATCCAGCAAATCCTCATTCTTACCCCTCATCTTGCGGGTAACCGACTCAACCTGATCCCGAAGTTTCTGTAACTCTGCCTGAGACCCAGATACTCTGCCCGCTGCATACTCTGCCATATCATCAAAAATGGGGGTATCATCCCCCAATCTGTTCGGAGGTTCCTCTGGTCTTGCATCCCCAGAACTACCTCCAGCACGAGACCCGACTATACCAGCCACAGCAGTAGTCAAAGCCTGCAACTGTTCAGTGACTTTGGCGAGACTGTTTTCTAACTGATCCATACGGGACACCTCATTATCGGATTCACTCATACTTGTTCTTTTAGTGAGCCTTGTCCCTTCTCTAACCCAAATGGTATCTATGTTGTCTTTTTGAGACATAGATGGTGTTAACATGATATATGGATGCATGAGGTGCATGAGATGCATGTAACATATCATACTAAATAAAATAAAATTCTCAAACAAATCGGCCTATTATCATTTTAGAAGCTTTTGGGACAACTGTCATAAGAGTGAACCCGTCCCAGTTTAAATGGCCCAACGAGTTCATGTCTTATGGCAATGAGCCCAACTAAATCCAAATGATAATATTCCGAACACAAGCACAAGGTGGCCCACCAACACTTAGACACTTTGGCCAAAAGTCATGGAATACATCCTTATCCCAGTTTAAATGGCCCAACAAGCCCATATCCCATGACAAATGGTCCAAATGGATCCAAACGATGATGTTCCCATACACAAGCATAGAAGGGAGATAATGCAAACATGACATAATAATTTTTACATAATGGCCCATCAACATTTCAGAAGCCTTGGGCCTAATAGTCATACAGTACGAACTTGCCCCAGTTTAAATGGCCCAGCAAGCCCGCATTTCTGACAATAGTCCAACTGCATCCAAATGAGGATGGTCCATAAGCACATTCTCAAGGAAATAATTGTTACTTTAACCATACAAACCGGTCTAGGGGTGGATTTGCAAGAGTATGGACAAAGGCTCTCACTGGCGAAGGATAGCCCACAACTAGGTCTCCCCACTCAAGGGTTCAAGCGACCAAGTGAACGCATCCCTTTTTATACACTAAGGTACGTGCCAATGAGCTATGGTGTGTGACAGACTGTCAAATGGATTTCCCGTTGTAGATTCCCCAGAGGGAAGGTGGAGCGAGGCTCACTTAAGTACCCACCTCTTAGGCTCTTATCGCTTGGTGTCAGGAATAAACAACGAGTCCTCCAAATTAGTCCATCACAAAGGCTACGAGTAGATGGCCATGTAGGTGTCCTCACAGCTTTTCCTTCTAGAAAGGTAGTGAGTGAAGGAAGACACCAAACCATTACCTAGCCTCAAAGTGCCCTTGATTAAACCCTCACTTATCCACTATAGACATGGCCAATTAAAGCATAAATCCACTCATTACAAGACAATATTTCGGGGCCAATTCTCTATCCCCAGTGGAGTCGCCAGACTGTGGACAACAGGACCTGGGCGACGCCGTTTCTAGGCTCGCGGCACTATTTGGGAAATACTAAATAATATGGAGTCGCCACCCGGTGTGAACCGGGACAAGATTTATTTAAGGCCGCACTCACCCCTCGCAAGGGAAGACCTCAAACCATTGGGTTCGGAATGGTCCCTTACTTATGTCACTTGTAATGAAAGGATTTATGTAATAATTTGATCAAGCTTAAGTAACACTTATTTCCAAGAGTATCATGCTTCTAAATTTTCATATGCAAAATAAAACTTATGTACACATTTCACCTATATCTTACATTTAAACTTGCATGCTTAACATATATCAAAATAGCAACAAACATACAACTTCATTTGCATATTACATTCAGGAAAACACAAGCACCAATATTAACCATACAAGCACACATATGGGCACTTTTCCAAGTGGTACGTGGAGTTGTGTCCCAAGTACAGACCGCACTACCGTCCATTCGGAATCGGCTACGGAATTTACGTCTGGGTTTCCATCCGATATACCGCAAGAAATAATACTCAAATGTTATCACGGCATAAGCATATGGATTGTAATACATTAATATATTTGTATTCATACATGTGGGGATAGCTACTAGGAAAACTATGCATGAAATCTAATGAAGAGGACTCAGTTCAGTGGGTGCGCGTTCGTGTAGCGTTCGTAAACGTGTTCGAACGGTAAACAGAAGGTTCGCGTTCGTATGGCGTTTGATAACGCGTTCGAACATAAATGAAACAGAATGCTCCCGTTCGTATGGCGTTTGTTAACGCGTTCGAACAGAAATGAAACAGAATACTCACGTTCATGTAGCGTTTATGAACACGTTCGAACAGAAATGAAACAGAATACTCACGTTCGTGGGGCGTTTGTTAATGCGTTCGAACGGAAATGAAACAAAATGCTCTCGTTCGTATGGCGTTTGTTAACGTGTTCGAACGGAAATGAAACAGAATGCTCACGTTCGTGTGGCGTTTGTGAATGCGTTCGAACATAAGTAAGGCCTGATGCATGCCAAGGCAAAATACATGCGCGTTCGAGTTGCGTTCGTAAACGCGTTCGAACGGGAACAGACCTGATGCATGAAATGGGACGCAATACATAAACGACAAAATAAGGGGGCGCGGCGAAGTACTGCCGTAAAGGTGGCCTTTTGGGGCTCTTGATCTCTCAAAGAGAAGACCTTTAGACCAACATACTAAGCCCATGCGCTCGACTGAATCATGCATACATAGAATGAAAAGCAATAATATTATACAAAGTGTGCCCGATTGAACGTATCTTGTATCCAACCGAACACACATCAACCGACGCGGCAAAGCCTCGAGGTAAAGGGCTTTAGCCCCTCCCCATAGGGGATCTCACATCGCACTTACTAAGCCCGTGCGCTCGGTTGAATCATGCATACGAAAATAAAGACAATCATATCAAACCAAGTATGTCCGATTGAACGTATTTCGCATTCAACCGAACACACATCAATCGGTGCGGCAGAGCATCGTGGTGAAGGATTTTAACCCTCCAATTAGGGAACCTTTCATCGCACTTACTAAGCCCATGCACTCGATCGTATCATGCGGGAATAGACAACATGCAGAATTTAAATAACAAGAATTAAATAAACCAAAACAACACAAAACAAGAGAATGGGCCGTTTACTCAAGTGGTACGTGGAGTTGTGTCCCAAGTACAGACCGCACTACCGTCCATTCGGATTCGGCTACGGAATTTACGTCTGGGTTTCCATCATATATACCACAAGAGACGACACTCTTCCATTCATCCAATACCCACAACACACATCATACACACAACAAATGCCACAAATACAGAAAATGTAATCAAAATAAATAACCAGAAATTAAATAAGAATAAGTGTGAAAGATACCCTCAGGTCTAACCTTTTAAGCTGTCTCTCGGACTCGCGTTCACGAAGATCGAAAGGGGGTAAAGCTCCGCAACTTTTTGGTTCACTGGTTTGCCTCTTCCTTCGCTGTTCGGCCACTCAAGCTACTGTTCCGACTCCGTTTTGCTGCTGTTTCCTTGTGGTTTTGCTGACGCTTCCTCTGTGTCCTCTGCTTACTGTTTGTGGACTGTTTTGTTATTCTTTTTTGTGTGGTTTTGTGTGGTTATTTCAAGGATTATAAGTGTAGTTTATGTTACTGTTTTAAGGGGGTTTAGGGACTGTTTTAGGAGTTGTTTAAGCTGCTGTGTTTGGTGTGATTTTCGGTGATGTGTGGAGGTTTAATGGGGCTGATTTTCGGTGGTGGTCAGGGGTTGTTTTGGTGTAATTTTCGGTGGTGTGAGGGTAAGGATCCAGGTAGTGATATGCTTGTGATGTCTAGTATTTCTTGCTATAATTCTGTGTGAATTGTGTGTATGAGCTAGAGAGATTGGAGAGGAGGGATGGCTAGGTTAGGGGTTGTTTATATAGAGAAGGGCTAGGGCTTCACCTTGTCTCACAAGGAAGAGATTTGCTTCCAAATTTAGGAGAGATGAGAAAGATATACACAAGATTGGGGGGGGGACAAAATATTTTAAGTTAGGAAGTTGTAATATTTAATTTGTGTTGGTTTAGGAATACAAATATTTAGATTGGTAATTATCTTATTAGATTAGGAAGTCAAATATATGATTGGCTTTAATTGGTTAGGATTAATTTTAATTAGGTGTATCTTCTTTTTAGTTTTAGTATATAATATATTTAATTTGTCTAAGTTAGGCATGATTTTATTTATGTTTTCTTTAATTTGGTAAATGATTTAATTCTTTATTTATTTAATTTAATTAATATTTCATTAGTTAATGTTTTAATTTAATTAATAATTATTTAATTTGGGAGTGTTTTATTGGCTTTGGGGGGCTAAATGGGCTGGGGTGCGAGGCTAGCAGCAGCAAAACCAGAAATACCGGCTCCGTTCGAACGCCTACTCGAACGCGGCACGAACGTCCGCAATCTGCACGAGGTTCGAACGAAGTAACGAACGCAGCACCAACGAAGACAGTGAACTTGTGGAATGAACTTGATGACATACTTATTCCGAATTTCCCCTTCCGACCTCCGTTTCCTGCAATATCCTTAGCTAAAAAAAGGTAGTGCCTCCAATTGAGACTCATCATCGGGTTTCACATGCGAAAATGCAATGCCTACAAAGATGAAGTGATTATTTTATGTTTCTGTAATAAATCAGTTTACTAACCTGAAACACTAAATTATGCAAAAGCCTCTGTCGATGGTCAGACGCAAATACCGAGTTTAACCCAATTGAACCATATGTCTATGTCAACCAAATTATCTGGATTCATTAAGTTTAAGTTCCAATTATGGCTACCCCAGCCCGACAGGTATATGTCTATCCTGTAAGGAAATCTATTAAAGGGTTATCTATCCTCAAGGAAGATCGTGGGCTATAAGTCTAAGGCTTAAACCTAAAATCGCTATGTCTAGTTCATTTTAGATTTACCATATCAATCTTATTGGTGATCAGACAACAAGAAGCATTAGCTTAAGACTTAAGAGTAAACCTTTAAATTACCCAAACTTAAAATAACCCCTTATAAACCGGTGATATTAGAATTCATCACACACCCCATATAACTAACACATAACCAGGGCTAGTAAAAACTTAAAAGTAAAAGACATAAAGTAAAAATGCTGAAAAGTAAAAGACATAAAGTAAAAGCTGAAAAGTAAAATAAAATAAAATGCTAAGGTAAAAGGAATTACTTTTACTATTTACTATTTTAGATATCTCCCATAAAATAATATATAAACTTGTGATAATATTACCAACCGACCAATCTGGCGGTATCCTTTATTAGTCAGGTTTAAACTAGATTAAAATGAATTACCAACCGACCAATCTGGCGGTATCCTTTTTAAGTCAATATTTTAAATAGTGAAATATTATTTTTAAAGGAGATTAATCTAAATAGTAACAGTAAAAGAATTACCTTTCACCCTAGCTGGGGAAGTTACTTCCTCATGGTGAATAGTAAAAACTGTAAAAAGTAAAAAAAAGTAAATTACTATATTAACAAAACGTAATTAAAATTATTTACAAAACTAAAAACTAAAAAAAACTAAAAACTAAAAGAAACTAGAGAGAGAAACTCTCTCTTTATATAGAATAGAAGAGAGAGTGTGGTACAACAAATTCTGAAATTTGAAGCTGAATTTATAGGCGCAGGTAGGCTTCAGGCGTCGCGACGCTGAAGGTCTTGGCGTCGCTACGCCAGCTTCTGTCGACGTGGCACGCTCTGGTTCGTCGGTTTGCAGATTCTGGATAAGCTGATATGGTGACACGTGGCAGAGTGGTTGGGCTTCAATTATTGTGACACGTGGCGGCTTCTGATTGGTCGATGAGATTCTTATCCGCCACGTGTCAGATAAGGATTAGATACTCAATGATTGATGCTGACGTGGCGGTGACGTGGGAAAGAGACTGTCGGCAACCGTAGGATTGCGACACATGGCACTTCCTGATTCGCTGATGATGACGTGGCGGTGAGGTGGCAGTTTGACTTGGTCAACCTGGTGGTGTGGTTGATGACGCGGCAATGACGTGGAGTGACACGTGGCACACGTGGTGATGATGACTGTCTGCACCGTAGGATGCTGACACGTGGCACAGTGCATGTTAGCAGATCGGTTGTGATGGTGACACGTGTCACGGCGCATGTTAGCAAAGTCAAAATTTTCTCAGATTCTGATTTGTGTACCCGGCGCATGTTAGCACTGTTCGGCGCACGTTAGGCGTCGCGACGCGGGAATTTACCGAAAATGCCCTTTTCGTCCAATTTTCACTGTTTTGGCCCAAATCACCTCCAGAATGTCCTGAAACTTTATTTATCTACAAAATAACACAAAACACATCAAAATATTCATAATACTCAAGAAACTATACAAAATATAAGGTTAAATGAGTGGGAAATAGTGATAGATTTACCACTCATCACCTAGCGAAGTCACTATTCACGTCACTAACGAATTAATTCTAAATTAATTCGCTCGCCCGAATTAAAATCTAATTTTAATTCCGCGTCGAAATCCAATTTCGTTTAATATATCAAATATATTAATTTACCGATTAATTCCAAATTAATCGTTATCTCTCTTTAATGATATTTTATCCCAGATAAAATATCTCCGCAATTAATCCCGGATTAATTTTCTCTCTCATCTTATTAATCCCAGATTAATTTAGAGTGCGAGTCATACGTCATCGGTGAATCTTTGGGAAGCGACCCATGAGATCCCCGGATATCTTGACAGTAAATTCGGTCGTCGGACTATCCGAACACGTAAGTACCTCGTACTACGTTTATATCGAATTACAAGACAAGGTTGGCTTCTAGCAAAGCGCCATGCCTCCCCATTTCTTCGGAAATATCCTTACATGAATAAAGGATCTGTATCAGGCGTAGTATACATAGTATTGCGTATTTCTGTCCAGTATCAGATGATCACATGCGAGGCCTGGGGCTGGTACAGTGTCTGCCCCGTACGAAGCATATATCGGATTACGAGCAACAGTCTCTTTAATATCGGATAATCATGACCAAGTCATATTATCTCAACGGTTGCAACCTTATATAGAGAGCCGGTTCTGTATCCCTGCACGATCATCAACTCCATATGACTGGAGTGACACTTCTGTCTTGACATCACACCCAACACACTACAATTCTCGATATACCCAGAATTGGCGTACACAGAAACCGGTTAAAGCCCTGGACGACCTCAACCAAAGTATATTGATTGTCGTATGCATTAGCGGTGCAAGTCTCAGGTTAAGACCAAATACACATACCCTGATTTCAGACTTCCATAGACACATAGTCATACTACCAAAGGAATCCCGTACCATCGGTGAAACACAACCTCCTATTACACTTGCATGAGTATCATATACCCAAATATATGAGAACTATGCCGTTGTGCCCTCACAACGCGCACAAGTGTAATACTAGTCTTTTACGCATTCATCGATGTCCAATCTCGATAATGCTCTGACTAGGGATATTTAATGATTTATCCTTCGTGGACTGATACTGTCTCATATCATTCTCAATCCAGTAACAAATCACAGGGACCTCCTATCATTTATACATCTAGGTGATCTAATCACAAATGATAAGAGTACAATCTCCTTTGTCACAGAGTTAATTTGTACAACAACACCGTGATCTGTACAAATAGTGACGCTATGGGTCATAATTGTCCAACAATCTCCCACTTGGCCTATAGCCAGTCACTCGAGTGCTTGACACCCGAACTATGTACGGTTGGCTCAAATTACTGATGAAAGACTTTCGTCAGTGGATTTGCATGACTATCATCTGATGCGATTTATTCGATCATCATATCGCCACGATGTATGATCCGAACAAATCAGATGAATTATCGAAGTATGTATCTGGATCGTTGATGAGACCATTAATTCTTTAGCCTGTGCTCAAGCCTAGCTCAGCTGCTAACAGAATTATATCTAATCTAATTAGATTTATTATTGACCCAGAAGGCTTTTATTGCCGCCTCAGCTGCAGTAATAACCCGTATTTGTTGTTTATTCGGTAACAGTATCTTGCTTGGAAGATTTCCAGCTCACTGTACCGTTATTCAAACTGTATAGTATCGTTTGTGACTTTTAGTCGTCTTATCGGTTTAGAAAACTTGCAGTAGTGATCCCAGTCACTATAAGTTCTCCTTCTCCATAGACTAAGACAATATCCTTAGATCTCTAAGATACTAAAGGATAGTCTTAACTTCAATCCAGTGACTATCACTCGGATTGGCCTGTTTGTGAATCCATATGCTCAAAGCGTATGAGACACCAGGTCGCGTACATTTTTCAATGTACGAGTTCTCAGAGATTTTCTGAAAGCCAAGCTTTCACCGATAGTTTTTTTATGGGAATATCATTTCCAAGAAATGACGTATTATCATTATTTTTATAGGACAACCACTGTCAGTGCACTCCCACTAACCTTCTTATATACACAAGAATCATTTCGTTTTGAATTAAATCATAAACTATTATGATTACATCAAAACGATAATTCCAAGAATCTATGCTTGCTTCAATCCAAACATGGATCGAATAACCCACAAACCTTGTTTGCTAGTTTTGGTACGACAAAACCGACAGGATGTTGTAAACATCCTCCAAAAGGTTTCCTTTTCAGGAAAGCGATTTTCCCGTTAAGCTGACATATTTCAAAAATGAAATATGCAGCTTTAGCAAGCATTATCCAAAAGGATTTACCGCGGCAACATGTAAAAGGTTGAATCGTAATCAACACAATGTTGATAACGATACCTTTCCGCTAAAAGCCTAGCTTTATACGTTGGTATGTTGCCTTCCATGTATGTCTTCCTTGAAGACTTATACAGTACCAATAGGCACAATGCCTTGCGGTACATCAACTAGTATCCAAACATATTTGATATACATGGATCCATTTCGGATTATATGGCACTTTGCCATAATAGGGAGTCGATATCTTGTATCACTTCCTCATACGTAGTCAGTTGGTATACCTCAATAAGATAAACATATTTATGAGGTGAGATCAGAAACCCATATCCCAGGTTGTTTTCTGACTCTCTCCGACTTACGCGGTTCTTGTGTATTCGAAGATTAATGGTAATAGTTCCATCTTTGATGAACTATTTGTGTTTCATTAAGGACTCGATGCCTTGAATAGTATTACTCCGATTTTCATCGAGTTTTGCCATCCTCCCACTTATCACTGCATATCGGTATTCCTCTTAGGAAAACCGCATGGCGAGCAACAATCTAATTGTTCTCTTGTGAGTTGTATAAGTACTATACTTATGTATCCCTAGGATAACCTACAATTGGCACTTATCCAATTTGGGTTTTAGTTTGGTATCATCCAAACATATGCCAAGCATACCCAAATATTCAGGAATGCGCAACCCAGTTTCTTTCATGTTCATATCTAATATGAAATCTGTCAAACAGATTTTAATGGAACCTTATTCAAAATAAGTTCTTGCACTGTTTAAAGCTTATCCGTTGAAGGAAATGGTAGCTCAGAGCGACTCATGATTAACCTTATCATGTCCAACAAAATTCGGTTACTCAGTTCGGACACACCGTCACTTTGACGTGTTCCGGGAGGAGTCCTCATTTGAAAGAATACTATACTCTTTCAAGTATATTAGAAACTTATTGCTTAATTATTTTCCATTACGGTCTAACCGTGACGGTACAATACTATAGCCGATCTGTTTGTCTATTTCGTGTCGAAACTGTAAAGTTTCCGATTGTGTTCTTCAAAAGAAACACATAACCATAACGCGATGCCACATCCGTAAAGGTCACGAAATATTCATATCCACCTCTAGCCTAGCTAGACATGGGCCCACTTGCTTCACTATGAACTAGGGCTAACAGATAGGTGGCTTTTGCACTTTTACCCAGTAAAGGTGTTTTAGGCACTTTGCCCAATAAACTAGATTCATAGACTTTTTTTTATTGGAATCAAATCAGTCCTAGTACCCACTCTTCGAAAGTGTGGATATACGAGTCTTGTTTCATTGTGTCCCAGACAACAATGCCACTTTATGTTTCAACTGATCAAATCAATTTGAGCTATTTGTTTGTCATGTTATACGTTTGAGATTTATTTATATTCAAAATATAAATTCTGTTATTCACATCTAATGTGTTTATCTCAATATCATCTTTATATAATGAAACACTTTAGTGTTCTAAAATATAAAGGTTCACCCGCAGCGGGTTAAACACTGATATAGAGATAATGTTTCTAGTCAAACTAGTTACATTATAACAGTTTCCTAATCCTGCTCATAGTAGATTCTGAACATCAGTATATATTTATGTACCACACTAAGTATTCAAAATCCAATTTTAATACTAGTAGTGAACATAATATGACAAACATATTTGAAGTCAGAGCCTTGCTCGTTCTTCAATTCTTTCATGTCTGCTTTGTCCAAACGGCAGTCACGCTTCCGCGATCCCGTTTGCCACAATTTAGGCAGACATTTTAGGATATGTCATTTATCTTCCTAGAATATTATAATGATTTTACATTTGCCCTTTTTAACACTCCAGAAGCCTTGGCCAAGCCTTGGCCTTCTAGAATATCGAAGTAAGGTGCGCCTTGCGCTACTTACCTAATTGCAAACTTTGACTTTGTCTCCTTGAGAATAGTCATTAACTCTCTAAGAGTTATCAATTGCAATTTAGTACTTGTAAAATCTAAAGATAGATTTATGAAGATCCTTCAATTTCATTATCATACTTTAAGGGTCTAATCCTTAGTTCTGATTCAGAAATTAAGGAGTCTACTGCGACAAGCTTAATGGATTAAGCACTTAAGTTATCATCACATAAATCTTCCAAAGATTATGCTCTACTATTTGCTTAACTCCGGGCTTAGGCCCAATGTGTTATTTTATCAAATAAAGTAACTTATTATTTTCCAGGACCATCCTGAAATTTATTCCCAATTTGAAAATTAAGCCATTTAAATACATTTTCCCTAGGATTATGTTTAAAATGTCAATCTTTCATTTTTATCTTGATTTTAATAGTCCAACTATTTAGTCCGAGTACCCACTCTTCAAAAGTGTGGATATACGATTCTTGTTTAAATGTGTCCCAGACAACAATGCCACATTAGAGTTTCTTCTGATCAAATCAGTTTGAGCTATCGTTTGTCATTTTATACGTTTGTGATTTTATTTATATTCAAAATATAAATTATGTTATTCACATCTAATGTGTTTATCTCAATATCAACTTTATATAATGAAACACTTTAGTGTTCTAGAATATAAAGGTTCACCCGCAGCGGGTCAAACACTGATACATAGATAATGTTTCTAGTCAAACTAGTTACATTATAACAATTTTCTAATCCTGCTCATAGCAGATTCTGAACATCAGTATATATTTATGTACCACACTAAGTATTTAAAATCCAATTTCAATACAAGTAGTGAACATAATCTTGACAAACATATTTGAAGTCGGAGCCTTGCTCGTCTTCAATTCCTGCATGTCTGCTTTGTCCAAACGGCAGTCACGCTTCCGCGATCCCGTTTGCCACAATTAGTCAGACATTTTGGGATATGTCCTTTATCTTTCTAAAAGATTATAATGATTTTGCCTTTGCCCTTTTTTCAATACTCCAGAAGCCTTTGGCCAAGCCTCGGACTTCTAGAATATCGAAGTAAAGTGCCCCTTACGCTACTTGCCTAATCGCAAACTTTAACATTGTCTCCTTGAGAATAGTCATTAACTCTCCAAGAGTTAAGTATTGCAATTTAGTACTTCTAAAATCTAAAATAGATCTTTGAAGATCCTTCAATTTCTTTATCATACTTTAAGGATCTAATCCTTAGTTCTGATTCAGAAATTAAGGAGTCTATTGCGGTAAGTATTATAGATTAAGCACTAAAGTTATCATCATATAATCTTCCAAAGATTATGCTCTACTGTTTGCTTAACTCCGGGCTTAGGCTTAATATATTTTTATCAAATAAAATAACTTATTATTTTTTCCAGGACCATCCTGAAATTATTCCCAATTTTAAAATTAAAACCATTTAAATACATTTTCCCCAGGATTATGTTTTAAATGTCAATCTTTCAATTTTATCTTGATTCTAATAGTCTAACTATTTAATCAACGATATTGGTACTATTTATTATAATGATTACAATAGTCCAACTATTTAACCAACTATAATTTAATAGATTAAAATCAATTATATTGATTACTATAATCCAATTATAAAATCAACTATAAATGAATAGTTTGAATATAGTCCAACTATTTATTAAAACAACATTTTAAATATTAGTCCAACTAACATTTAATTTATTTGACGAAATGATATTTGTTTGAGCGCGTATGACAAGTAATTAAACAAATATTGCAAATTCAATTCTTGCCTCCCACTATTTTTCGGCGAGCCTCTAACCCTCTGTCGAGTGCTTGGGAAACCGTGTTTCCTAGTGGGCTAGGATCCCGTTATATATCACACAATCTTGACTTTGGCCAACAAATTGTATGATAATTAACTAGGTAGATCTCTAAGATCGATTGGATCCAATCCAATTCCTAGATCCGGTAGGGGGACATCCAAGTCCGAAACATATATCTTATATATGCCAATACATAATGTATTACCTAACCTTTTTCCTCTGAATCAACTAAGCCTTGGCTTTGGCACAACAAACTTAGTGATCCCAGTCAAGCGCGACCCATTGACCATGGAAAACTTCGTAATCAATGTCGATGGACAAGAAGTGGTCTTGACTTTGGCCAACAAACCACAACTTGGACAAGACACTGACATGTAACAAAGCCTTCGTGATTCAAACACATCTTCGACAGACAAAGGCCTTGACTTTGGCCAACAAACCAATGTCGTCTTAGATCTTGAGTGAGAATCACTCAATGGAAGGAAAGACGCATAATATTTGCGAGGGTTTTTCGCGTGCAAATTGGCAACCAAATTATTATCTTTGTTAAGGTCTCAACATCATACACCCTTAAGCATGCATTCTAAATACATAATAAAGCGCATATGAATAAATAATAATGATATACGGATGGATACTTTACACATTGATCCTAGATCAAATCTCTCCCGCTAGCACATTGTATTACTTCTACCCGTTACACTACACTTCTAAAGAAACCTCATTTACATTGAGGGGAATAGGTGAGAAGAGAATACAAAGAATATGGAGGTAACAAGGCTGGACACGCAGGTCCAATTAATAAATTCCAAATTTATTTCAATAATTTCTAAAATTGCCCCACCCATCTAATATCCATCCGATATACATTATTCATGCATCACAACCATGTATTCACACAAGCATGTTATCAATCAATCTAATCAAATTAATTAATCTGATAATTAGTGATCATCCAATGTTTAAACAACGATTTGATTTTGTTCGAGTCAAACTCGTTTTTGCGAATAAGTACTCAAAGTACGAATTCTTGAATTAAATTAAACTACATCATTAAATCCAATTAATATGCATTCAATTCTAATTCACTATTTAATTCCAAATTAAATGTCACACTTTATTTACGAACTTTTACGACTTAAATTCCAAATTTAATCGTTACGGGTCCCAAAGCCCGATAAACGTCCAACGTCAATTTAATTAAAGTCCAATGGGCTTTTAATTAATTTCTCGAGGCGTGGACTTTTTGTCAACTCGGGTCAAACCGAATAACCAAAATCCAATCCGGGAGTTACCCCATAAGCCTAGAAATCAATCTTGGCCCATTAGGCCCAATTAAACTTTAAAGGTCCATTTGTCGCACTTGGGCTTTATGGAGGCGGTTTTGGGCCCAATTGGATCCAACCAATTTTGCCTAAACCCAACTTAGTACAACTAAGCCTAATAAGCCCAATAACAACATTTCAAGCCCAATTTCCAAAATTAGCCCAATTAACTAAATTACTAAAATCCAATTTTACAATTTAATTAATCAAAGTGCATTAACATAATTAATCACCCAAATCAATATTTCCAAAACACCAAATTAGTACTAATTAATCATGCCATCCACATTAAAACATGTCCAACACATTTTAACAAAAATCAAACCCAATTACATTCTCTTATGCTTTCGGCAATTTGGGGATTTTATGTCCGATTCGAATTCAATCTAATTAATTCCACAATCGACATTAAATCATTATCCCGAATGATTTCCAACACATCCAATTGTCAAAAATCAAAAATCCCAAGACATATTAGGGCTAGACTAATTCGGCCAACATGAAAAAATTGGGGAAAAATGTTCCAAACATAATTTCAAAAAATTGATCCAATCAATCCTTAATTCAAACACATTTAAGCATACTAATCAATCCAATTACATTAATCATGCTCAAAATCAAGTTTGCCCAATTTTAAGCCCTAAATAATTTTCATGCTTTTAACCAAGCCCTTGATACCATTGTTGGAGATTCTAAGGGTCCCAAGGATCATAAATCAAGCATGAACATGTATGAATAACAATCGAGGAAGTCACGGAATACTTACATCGATCGGTTGAGCGACGCGGAGGCAACAAAAATTTCAGATTCCGCTCCTCACTGTTTCGGCAGTCCACTGTTTTCAGTTTTGATCACCAAGAATTTGAGCTCCAAGCTTTGTCGTGGTGATTCCCGGCTCATGGGTGGACTTCCCTATCACCTTCGCATGTCTCGTAGTGTGCTAGCACTTGCGATTTTTGCCACAAAAATCCAACTCTTGCTTCCCTTTTTCTTCCTTGGTTCACGGAAAAAACCAGAAGCAGTGAAGAAGAAAATGGCGTGAGGAGAGAAGAGGGAAAAGAGAGGAGAGATAAAAGTGTTGTGTGTTTTGGCTAAAAAGTGTATCATATACACTTAATCAATTTCTAAAATTGATTTTCCATTTTTGTTTTTCCAAAAAATCAAATGGCATTTAAGTTTTGCCAACCACCACATCAACTATTCACATCACACAAGTCAATCAAGTTGTCAAGTCACATCACTCAAAGTGACAAGTTATTTGACGCTTGATGTGACGCTAGATGCGACTAGCGATTTGACGTGCCGCGCTCGAATTCGAAATGCGAATGCGTTCGCAAATAATCTCGGGCTCGGGTTCGCTAATTCCAAATTAACGAATTTTCCATTGCGTCGTAATTAAATGATTACGCCTTGCGAAGTCACTATTCATGTCGCTAAAGAATTAATTCTAAATTAATTCGCTCGCCCGAATTAAAATGTAATTTTAATTCCGCGTCGAAATCTAATTTCGTTTAATATATCAAATATATTAATTTACCGATTAATTCCAAATTAATCGTTATTACTCTTTAATGATATTTTATCCCAGATAAAATATCTCCGCAATTAATCCCAGATTAATTTTCTCTCTCATCTTATTAATCCCAGATTAATTTAGAGTGCGAGTCATACGTCATCGGTGAATCTTTGGGAAGCGACCCATCAGATCCCCGGATATGTTGGCAGTAAATTCGGTCGTCGGACTATCCGAACACGTAAGTACCTCGTACTACGTTTATACCGAATTACAAGACAAGGTTGGCTTGTAGCAAAGCGCCATGCCTCCCCAATTCTCCGAAAATATCCTTACAGGAATAAAGGATCTGTATCAGGCGTAGTATACGTAGTATTGCGTATTTCTGTCAAGTATCAGATGATCACATGCGAGGCTTAGGGCTGGTACAGTGTCTGCCCCGTACGAAGCATATATCGGATTACAAGCAACTAGTTTCTTTAATATCAGATAATCATGACCAAGTCATATTATCCCGACGGTTGCAACCTTCTATAGAGAGCCAGTTCTGTATCCCTGCGCGATCATCAACTCCATATGACTGGAGTGACACTTCCGTCTTGACATCACACCCAACACACTACGATTCTCGATATACCCAGAATTGGCGTACACAGAAACCGGTTAAAGCCCTGGACGACCTCAACAAAAGTATATTGATTGTCTATGCATTAGCGGTGCAAGTCTCAAGTTAAGACCAAATACACCTACCCTGATTTCGGACTTCCATAGACACATAGTCATACTACCAATGGAATTCTGAGGGGGTCTTATCCAGAGCGAAGCTGTTTCCCATACCATCGGTGAAACACAACCTCCTATTACACTTGCATGAGTATCATATACCCAAATATATGAGAACTATGTCGTTGTGCCCTCACAACGAACACAAGTGTAATACTAGTCTTTTACGCATTCATCGATGTCCAATCTCGATAATGCTCTGACTAAGGATATTTAATGATTATCCTTCGTGGACTGATACTGTCTCATATCATTCTCAATCTAGGAACAAATCACATGGACCTCATATCATTTATACATCTAGGTGATCTAATCACAAATGATAAGAGTGCAATCTCCTTTGTCACATAGTTAATTTGTACAACAACACCATGATCTGTACAAATAGTGACGCTATGGGTCATAATTTTCCAACAATCTCCCACTTGGCCTATAGCCAGTCACTCGAGTGTCTTACACTTGAACTATGTACGGTTGGTTCAGATTGCCGAGGAAATGCTTTCGTCAGCGGATTTTCATGATTATCATCTGATGCAATTTATACGATCATCACATCGCCACGATGTATGATCCGAACGAATCAGATGAATAGTCGAGGTATGTATCTGGATCGTTGATGAGACCATTAATTCTTTAGCCTATGCTGACGCCTAGCTCAGCTACTAACAGAATTATATCTAATCTAATTAGATTTATTTATCGACCCAGAAGGCTTCTATTGCCGCCTCAGGTGTAACAATAACCCACATTTGTTGTTTATTCGGTCACAATATATTTCTTGGAAGATTTCCAGCTCACTGTTCCGTTATTCAAACTGTATAGTACTGTTTGCGACTTATAGTCATCTTATCGGTTTAGGAAACTTGCTACAGTGATCCCAGTCACTTCAAGTTCTCCATCTCCATAGTTTAAGGCAGCATCATTAGTTCTCTAAGATACTAACGGATGTTCTTAACATCAATCCAGTGATTATCACTCGGATTGACCTGTTTATGAATCCATATGCTCAAAGCGTATGAGACACAAGGTAGCGTACATTTTTCAATGTACGGTTTGTCGGAGAGTTTTCACGCTTTCACCGATTATTATTTTGGGAATATCATTTCCAAGAAATGACATATATTATCATTATTGTATAGGACAGCCACTGTCAGTGCGCTCCCACTAACCTCCTTATATTCACAAGAATCATTTCGTTTTGAATTAAATCATAAACTATTATGATTACATCAAAATGATAATTCCAAGAAACTAATGCTTGCTTCAATCCAAACATGGATCGAATAACCTGCAAACCTTGTTTGCTTGTTATGGTACGACAAAATCGACGGGATGTTGCAAACATCCTCCGAAAGGTTTCCTTTTCAGGAAAGCAATTTTCCCGTTCAGCTGTCATATTTCATACATGAAACATGCAGCTTTAGCAAGCATTATCCAAATGGATTTACCGTGGCAACATGTAAAAGGTTGAATCATAATCAACATAATGTTGATAACGATACCTTTCCGCTAAAAGCCTAGCTTTATACGTTGGTATGTTGCCATCCATGTACGTCTTCCTTGAAGACTTATATAGTACCAATAGGCACAATGCCTTATGGTACATCAACTAGTATCGAAACTAAGTTGATATACATGGAATCCATTTCGGATGTCATGGCACTCTGCCATAATTGGGAGTCGATACCTTGTATCACTTCCTCGTACGTAGTCAGTTGGTATATCTCAATAAGATAGACATCTTTATGAGGTGAGATCAGAAACCTATAACGCATGCTGTTTTCTGACTCTTTCCGACATACGCGGTTCATGTGTATTTGAAGATTAATGGAATAGTTACATCCTTGATGAACTATTTGTGTTCCATTAGGAATCGATGCCTGGAATAGTATTACTCCGATTTTCATCGAGCTTTACTATCCTCCCACTTACCACTGCATATCGATATTCCTCTTAGGAAAACTGCATGGTGAGCAACAATCTAATTGTTCTCTCTTGTGAGATGTATAAGTACTATACTTATGGTATCCCTAGGATAACCTACAATTGGCACTTATCCAATTTGGGTTTTAGTTTGGTATCATCCAAACATATGCCTAGCATTCCCAAATTATCAGGATTGAGAAACCCGGTTTCTTTCCCGTTCATATCTAATATGAAATCTGTCTAACAGATTTTAATGGAACCTTATTCAAAATAAGTTCTTGCACTGTTTAAAGTTTATCCGTTGAAGGAAATGGTAGCTCAGAGCGACTCATGATTAACCTTATCATGTCCAACAAAATTCGGTTTATCCGTTCGGACACACCGTCAAACTGACGTGTTCCGGGAGTCCTCATTTGAAAGAATACTTCACTCTTTCAAGTATATGAGAAACTTATTGCTTAAGTATTTTCCATTACGGTCTTACCGTGATGGTTTAATACTTTAGCCGATCTGTTTGTATATTTCGTGTCGAAACTTAAAAGTTTCCGATTTGTGTTTCAAAAGAAACACATAACCATAACGTGATGCCACATCCGTAAAGGTCACAAAATATTCATATCCACCTCTAGCCTAACTAGACATGGGCCCACTTGCTTCACTATGAACTAGGGCTAATAGATCTGTGGCATTTGCACTTTTACCAAGTAAATAGTGTTTTAGGCACTTTGTTTAATAAACTGATTCGTAGATTTTTTTTGATTGGAATCAAATCAGTCCTAGTACCCACTCTTCGAAAGTGTGGTTATACGAGTCTTGTTTCATTGTGTCCCAGACAACAATGCCACTTTATGTTTCAACTGATCAAATCAATTTGAGCTATTTGTTTGTCATGTTATACGTTTGAGATTTATTTATATTCAAAATATAAATTTTGTTATTCACATCTAATGTGTTTATCTCAATATCATCTTTATATAATGAAACACTTTAGTGTTCTAAAATATAAAGGTTCACCCGCAGCGGGTTAAACACTGATATAGAGATAATGTTTCTAGTCAAACTAGTTACATTATAACAGTTTCCTAATCCTGCTCATAGTAGATTCTGAACATCATTATATATTTATGTACCACACTAAGTATTCAAAATCCAATTTTAATACTAGTAGTGAACATAATATGACAAACATATTTGAAGTCAGAGCCTTGCTCGTTCTTCAATTCCTTCATGTCTGCTTTGTCCAAACGGCAGTCACGCTTCCGCGATTCCGTTTGCCACAATTTAGGCAGACATTTTAGGATATGTCATTTATCTTCCTAGAATATTATAATGATTTTACATTTGCCCTTTTTAACACTCCAGAAGCCTTTGGCCAAGCCTTGGCCTTCTAGAATATCGAAGTAAGGTGCGCCTTGCGCTACTTACCTAATTGTAAACTTTGACTTTGTCTCCTTGAGAATAGTCATTAACTCTCCAAGATTTATCAATTGCAATTTAGTACTTCTAAAATCTAAAGATAGATTTATGAAGGTCCTTCAATTTCATTATCATACTTTAAGGGTCTAATCCTTAGTTCTGATTCAGAAATTAAGGAGTCTACTGCGACAAGCTTAATGGATTAAACACTTAAGTTATCATCACATAAATCTTCCAAAGATTATGCTCTACTATTTGCTTAACTCCGGGCTTAGGCCCAATGTGTTATTTTATCAAATAAAGTAACTTATTATTTTCCAGGACCATCCTGAAATTTATTCCCAATTTGAAAATTAAGCCATTTAAATACATTTTCCATAGGATTATGTTTAAAATGTCAATCTTTCATTTTTATCTTGATTTTAATAGTCCAACTATTTAATCAACGATTTCGGTACTATTTATTATAATGATTACAATAGTCCAACTATTTAATCAACTATAATTTAATAGATTAAAATCAATTATATTGATTACTATAATCCAATTATAAAATCAACTATAAATGAATAGTTTGAATATAGTCCAACTATTTATTAAAACAAAAATTTAAATATTAGTCCAACTAACATTTAATTTATATGACGAATGATATTTGTTTGAGCGCGTATGGCAAGTAATTAAACGAATATTGCAAATTCAATTCTTGCCTCCCACTATTTTTCGGCGAGCCTCTAACCCTCTGTCGAGTACTCGGGAAACAGTGTTTCCTAGTGGGTTAGGATCCCGTTAAATATCACACAATCTTGACTTTGGCCTCAAACTCGTTTTTTGCGAATAAGTACTTAAAGTACGAATTCTCGAATTAAATTAAACTACAACATTAAATCCAATTTAATATGTATTTAATTCTAATTCACTATTTAATTCCAAATTAAATATTACACTTTATTAAGGAACTTTTACGACTTAAATTCCAAATTTAATCACAACGGGTCTCAAAGCCCGATTAACGTCCAACGTCAATTTAATTAAAGTCCAATGGGCTTTTAATTAATTTCTTAAGGCGTGGACTTTTGGTCAACTCGGGTCAAACCAAATAACCAAAATCCAATCCGGGAGTTACTGATGAGCGAAAAATATATCAATATTTACCGCCCCTTTAACTTAATATTTTATTTAGTTTCTCGGGTTTGATGAACTTTTTGATGTGTTTTAGTTTATTTTGCAGATATAATAATATCGGGTCTCAATGAAATCATTTAGGATGAAATATGGGTCAAATAATGGCAATTATTGGACTTGATATTTTAATTTTGGAGATTGGAAACTTGAAAGGGCGTTTTGACGAAGTGCAGTTTTGGAAATTCCAGTTTTGCGCATCTGTCGTATTTGGGCATAACGTTTTACTCAGATATCGGATTGAGCTGATTCAAGTTCCAGATTAAAGAAACTCAAATATCGACAACTTTTAAAGACAAAATAATTTCTAATTCTGAAGATTTCATGCCCGAAATTGATGAACCATCCAGAAGTGTGTAGTGTGTAATTATTAAAGTCAATTCCAATCATTTTCAAAGTAAAAAAATAAATTAATAAATAAATAATAAAAATTATCAAATCATCACCAAACATGATAAGAGATTAGTGGAGCAATTAATAATGGATTTGGTGGAGCAATTAGTGGAGTAATTAATAATTGATTTGGTGGATGATTTGATGGAGGTAAAATTTTGCTTATAAATACCAAGCCATTTCATTTGTAAAATTCATACTTTCTTCTAAGGAATTCCTTAAGAATACTAAGAAGATTGTATCTTGTTTGTTTATTTATAGCTTTCAGTAATTAATTTCCGCTTTCACACACTTTCTTTTCTTTACTTTTCAGTTTTTACTTTCCGCAATTTACTTTTACGCACAATACTTTTCTTTCTTTAATTTTCAATTTTTACTTTTCAGTAATTAGGAGGTAACTCCCCTTTGCTGGGGTAAAAGGTAAAACTTTTATGACTAATATTTAGATTAATCTCCTTTAATTATAATATATAAACTAGTTAAAACCTGACTTAACGAGGATACCGACATATTGGTCGGTTGGTAATTATTTAAATTGGTTTTAACCTGACTAAACTGGATACCGCCTGATTGGTCGGTTGGTAATTAATTATTAATTTGACTTAATCTGGATACCGCCTATATGGCTGGTTGGTAATTATCATGCAAAGTTAATATATTATATTAAGGGAGATATCTAAAATAAAAGTAATAAAAGTGGATCATTTTACCTCAGCATTTTCTTTTATTGTACTTTTACTTTATTTAATTTTCAGCAATTTACTTTCAGCAATTTACTTTCAGCAATTTACTTTTCAGCATTTACTTTTCAGTAATTTACTTTTCAGCATTTATACTTTTCAGCATTTAATTTTCAGTATTTAATTTCAGCATTTACTTTCCGTCATTTACTTTTCAACAATTTACTTTTCAACTTTTACTTTATGTCTTTTACTTTTCAGCAGCATTTTTATTTATGTCTTTTACTTTTAAGTTTTTACTAGCCCTAGTTATGTGTTAGTTATCTGGGATTGTGATGAATTCTAATATCATCGGTTTATAAAGGGTTATTTTATAGTTTGGGTAATTTAAGGTTTACTTATTAAGTCTTAAGCTTAATGCTTCTTGTTGTCTGATCACCAATAAGATTTATGTGGTAAATCTAAAATGAACTAGACATAGAGATTTTAGGTTTCAACCTTAGACTTAATAGCCCACGATCTTCCTTGAGGATAGATAACCCTTTAATAGATTTCCTTACAGGATAGACATATACCTGTCGGGCGGGGGTAGCCATAATTGGAACTTAAACTTAATGAATCCAGATAATTTGGTTGACATAGACATATGGTTCAATTGGGTTAAACTGGGTATTTGCGTCTGACCATCGACAGAGGCTTTTGCATAATTTAGTGTTCCAGGTTAGTAAACCGATTTATTACACAAACATAAAATAATCACTTCATCTTTTAAAAGATATTAGAATGATTCACAACCCTAGATCTTTGTGTCTTTTGTTATTTTCCTTAGTATTTTCTTTTGTCTTTTTATTTATTTATTTATTTAGCAAATCTACAATCAACCAAATCAATCAAGCAATCATTCTCTTCTCCCTCAATTAGATATCTGTAAATAAATAGATTCAATAATTAATAACAACAGTAGGAATTAAGTCCTCGTGGGATCGATATTTTTATACTACTTGAACGATACGTGCGCTTGCGTTATACGCGTGTGTTTACGCCGGTGAAGTTTTTGGCGCCGTTGCCGGGGACTTATTTTTCTTGAGTTATTAATTTTGAAGCTATCTAATTTACTTGTATCTAATTTTCTTTATCTGTAATTTTTATTTCTTTATTGTATTTTCAGGTGATTGAAAAAATGGAACATTATTGGGAGATTGAGAGATCACGAGCTTTACTAGAAAATACACCCCAAATTTGGGAGCAACAGTCCAGTTTTCTGAGGCCTGTTGTCCAGCCCAACAATTATCAGTGGATGCCAGAACCAAGCAATACCACATTTGCTAAACAAAACGCAACGGGGAGATGTGACATATGTAATGGTAACCACCCTAGAGATTATTGCGATTACAACTATCATCCAGGGTGGCAGAGTTATCAAGATCCTTCATGGTATAATGAGCCATCACATTTCACAGAACCACATTTTTCATCTTATCCACCACCATTCTACAATGATCTTCATCAACAATCAGAAGAAGATCAGATGATTGACATGCTCAAAGATGTGTTCAAGAAACGAGATGAAAAGTTGGATACAATGCTTGAAACATTCCAGAATCAACTCGAAAGTGTTCAGAGTCAAACAGAATCCATACAGAGAATGACATATCAGATCAGACAATTAACAGAAAACCAGAACTTCATACCTCAAGAAGAATTATCAGATGAAACTGACAAAGCTTTCGAGTACCCAGAGATCTACAATGACACCTTAACAGAGGATGAGGCTGAGCAGTATCAACAACCAGAGGTATCAGTTCAGGAGCCCGAACCAGCAAAGTCTAAATTTGACTTTTATTATTCAGATTCTGACGAAGATGAAGCTGATCTTTTTGTACCAACTGCTCCAACAACGGAGGATCAAAATTTCAATCCTCAAAATGAAGATCTTGGAGCATGCTTTACCATGATGTTTGAAGAAGATCTATCTGAACCATCCATTCCAGTCATATTAGAGGATGAAGACTTAAAATCTGACAATTCTTTTCATCCTCAGGTTGACAATTTTGAAACATGTATTTCACATATGACAAATAAAGAGCTGAATATGGAAATTTTAAAATACATCTGTGAAGAGAAGGTGGAGCAAGAAACAGAGCAAATGGAGGAGCAAATGTCTGACCTTAATAAAGATCCAGAGCATTCAGGAGAAACATCGCTGTTTTGGGGAGTACAAATTAAAGATATCAACCAGAAGCTTGACAGAATGGAATTTCCATTCCAAGTCAAGCATCATACGAGACCTCCTGATTTTCTTTCTTCTTTGCAGGAACCACTGGAGTAACAAGGAGCAAAAAGGTGGCACGAGCACTGAATGAGACAAAACTCTTTTTGCCACTTTACCGTTGGAAGAGACCCTTCAAAAGTAACGCTCACAGGATTGTCTTTAATCGGACATCCAAAACGACATTGAAACCTCCTTAACAAATGAATTTCAGTCACGTCTGGCTGAAGACGAAAAATTAGCGCTAGCAGGGAGGCAACCCATGCAATTTGTTGTAATTTGTTTTCATATTTTGTGTGAACTTTTTAATTTTGTTTGTTATTTTTGTAGGGAAAGGCACAAACGAAGCATTTTAAGACAGAAGGAATTGTGTTTGGCAATCAAAGATGAGAAACAATTCATTAGCGATGGCTGAATAAGGAATGAAATCTTGAGACACATCCTAATGAATTTATACTAAGCGAGTGGCGTATTGCGTACACAATTCTGTTGCCTTAATTATTGCTTTGATTCGCTTTTCTATTGTAATTATCTTTATTTTCGTAGACAGGATCCAGACTTTTTGACCTTTCACGATCTCTTTTGTTATTTAGCTAACAATTGTCCTTTGGAAGATATTAGTGCTATTATTACTCACCCTTTTTCAGGTACTATAAATTCAGCCCGTCATTGCACTTTTGAAGGCATCCAGAGTTGAAAAAAAAATACAAAAAAAAAAATGGAAGCCACTTCAAGAAGACAAGTTGAAAACATCTGCGTGTTTTGCGGTAGTAGTGTTGGTACTAAGCCACAATACATAGAAGCAGCACAGGAATTGGGTCGAGTCTTAGCTGCAAGGAATATGCACTTAATATATGGCGGAGGCAATCTCGGACTTATGGGGATCGTTTCAAAGGCTGTACAGGAAGGAGGCAGTCATGTTTTGGGAATCATCCCAAAACCCTTGGCAGAGGTAAATCTTATTGGATCATCAAACGGAGAGGAACTGATCATGCCAGGTATGTCTGAACGACTGGTAGAAATGATTAACCGTGCTGATGCTTTTATTACTTTGCCAGGTGGCTTGGGCACATTGGAGGAAATTTTTATAGTACTATCTTGGGCGAACCTGAACATACACCAGAAACCAATTGGGCTGTTTAACCTTGATGGATTTTATGATTTTCTTGTGTGTTTTCTTGATGATGCCCGGAGAAATGAGTTCGTGTCAAAACTTTTAAAAGAACTCATCTTCACTGCCAGAACTGCTCCAGATCTAATTGACCAACTCATAGCCTATGAACCAAAAGTTGACCCTATCATTTCAAAGATAAATTGGTCCGAGGACGATCGTGGTAAGAGACGTAGGATTAATCTGGATCTAAACATTTAATTTCCTGTAGATTTTCAGCTAACCAGGTACGACCTTCTAAACTCTTCTTCTACTTTTTAAGACATTGGGGACAATGTCTCATTTAGGTTTGGGGGAGGGAATTAGTTGATTAGTACCTTGTTTTTTAGTTTGTGTGTTATTTTTATTTTTAGTACAAAATTTTTCGAAAAATACAAAAAAAAATTGGAAAATTTTCAAAAATTACAAAAATATTTTGTGTTTTTTGTTTTTATTCTGACTAAAAAGGTGAAATTGGTAAGAGGTAGCTGAGTAAGGAGTTTCCACTCCTGAGACGTATCTCAAACCTATTTCGAAACAAGTTAATTTTTGTTTATTTCATTTTGAATTATTTAATTTGTGAATTCTCCTTAAAACTGACTAAAAAGGAATATTCATATGTTTAGTTAGCAGATATTATCAACATATATAGTAACATACGGACATGAGCTAAATTGAAAAGTTTGTAATATTCAGTGCTCTAGTTTAATTGGAGGAAGCATCTCAAAAAGCAATGGAGTAAAAAAAAAGTCTGAGATCTGAGTTATTAAGTATGTAAGGGTGTTTTAACACCTAGTGCCCTAAAGCCAACTGGTTTGGGAGTACAAAGCTCGTTACATGGATCAAAGATGCTGCAAAAAATATATATATCTGAAGTCTGGGTAATTAAGTCCGTAGGGGTGTCTTAACACCTGGTGCCCTAAAGCCAACTGGTTTGGGAGCCACCGACCGAACACTCGTTACATAGATGGAAGATATTGTATATAAATAAAAAATAGTGAAAAATCAAAGAAAAAATCAGAAAAATCAGAAAAATTATTCCATTGCTGCAAAAAGGTGTGAATTCTGATAAAACTTTAGGACAAAATATTACTCTCTTATCAACTGCACTTATGACTGTTGTGGGAAAAAATGAGTTGATTAATATTTTGTTGGCTGTGTATATGGAGAATGGTAAAAATAATCGGAGAATTTACTTATTCGGTAATTTAGAATGAAACAAAACAACTAGTAACTTGGAGTAAAAGTTTCACCTGATTAGTCACTAACATCTTTATTCTCTTTTCGCTTGTCTTTTTGCTTTTGTGTGCATTAGTTTTATTACATGTTTACTTTTGTAAAATGTTTGTGGGTATCATTGCTGTAAACCCTCACGAGACTACAACTCGTCCACTAGGGACACCTAGGGGTTTAAAGGCTTGTTGCATATGCTAAATGCAACCGTGATCCCTACGAAAGTGGCTTAGTTTAATTTTATTTTTATTTTGTTGTTTTGCTCGAGGACTAGCAAAATGTTAGGTTTGAGGGTGTGATGAGCGGGAAATATATTAATATTTACCGCCCCTTTAACTTAATATTTTATTTAGTTTCTCGGGTTTGATGAACTTTTTGATGTGTTTTAGTTTATTTTGCAGATAAAATAATATCGGGTCTCAATGAAATCATTTAGGATGAAATATGGGTCAAATAATGGCAATTATTGGACTTGATATTTTAATTTTGGAGATTGGAAACTTGAAAGGGCGTTTTGACGAAGTGCAGTTTTGGAAATTCCAGTTTTGCGCATCTGTCGTATTTTGGGCATAACGTTTTACTCAGATATCGGATTGAGCTGATTCAAGTTCCAGATTAATAAGACTCAAAGATCTACAACTTTTAAAGACAAAATAAATTCTAATTCTGAAGAGTTCATGCCCGAAATTGATGAACCATCCAGAAGTGTGTAGTGTGTAATTATTAAAGTCACTTCCAATCATTTTCAAAGTAAAAAAATAAATTAATAAATAAATAATAAAAATTATCAAATCATCACCAAACATGATAAGAGATTAGTGGAGCAATTAATAATGGATTTGGTGGAGCAATTAGTGGAGTAATTAATAATTGATTTGGTGGATGATTTGATGGAGGCAAAATTTTGCCTATAAATACCAAGCCATTTCATTTGTAAAATTCATACTTTCTTCTAAGGAATTCCTTAAGAATACTAAGAAGATTGTATCTTGTTTGTTTATTTATAGCTTTCAGTAATTAATTTCCGCTATCGCACTTTCTTTTCTTTACTTTTCAGTTTTTACTTTCCGCAATTTACTTTTACGCACAATACTTTTCTTTCTTTAATTTTCAATTTTTACTTTTCAGTAATTAGGAGGTAACTCCCCTTTGCTGGGGTAAAAGGTAAAACTTTTATGACTAATATTTAGATTAATCTCCTTTAATTATAATATATAAACTAGTTAAAACCTGACTTAACGAGGATACCGACATATTGGTCGGTTGGTAATTATTTAAATTGGTTTTAACCTGACTAAACTGGATACCGCCTGATTGGTCGGTTGGTAATTAATTATTAATTTGACTTAATCTGGATACCGCCTATATGGCTGGTTGGTAATTATCATGCAAAGTTAATATATTATATTAAGGGAGATATCTAAAATAAAAGTAATAAAAGTGGATCATTTTACCTCAGCATTTTCTTTTATTGTACTTTACTTTATTTAATTTTCAGCAATTTACTTTTCAGCAATTTACCTTTCAGCAATTTACTTTCAGCATTTACTTTTCAGTAATTTACTTTCAGCATTTACTTTTCAGCATTTAATTTTCAGTATTTAATTTCAGCATTTACTTTCCGTCATTTACTTTTCAACAATTTACTTTTCAACTTTTACTTTATGTCTTTTACTTTTCAGCATTTTTATTTTATGTCTTTTACTTTTAAGTTTTTACTAGCCCTAGTTATGTGTTAGTTATCTGGGGTTGTGATGAATTCTAATATCATCGGTTTATAAGGGGTTATTTTATAGTTTGGGTAATTTAAAGGTTTACTTATTAAGTCTTAAGCTTAATGCTTCTTGTTGTCTGATCACCAATAAGATTGATGTGGTAAATCTAAAATGAACTAGACATAGGGATTTTAGGTTTCAACCTTAGACTTAATAGCCCACGATCTTCCTTGAGGATAGATAACCCTTTAATAGATTTCCTTACAGGATTGACATATACCTGTCGGGCGGGGGTAGCCATAATTGGAACTTAAACTTAATGAATCCAGATAATTTGGTTGACATAGACATATGGTTCAATTGGGTTAAACTGGGTATTTGCGTCTGACCATCGACATAGGCTTTTGCATAATTTAGTGTTCCAAGTTAGTAAACCGATTTATTACACAAACATAAAATAATCACTTCATCTTTTAAAAGATATTAGAATGATTCACAACCCTAGATCTTTGTGTCTTTTGTTATTTTCCTTAGTATTTTCTTTTGTCTTTTTATTTATTTATTTATTTAGCAAATCTACAATCAACCAAATCAATCAAGCAATCATTCTCTTCTCCCTCAATTAGATATCTGTAAATAAATAGATTCAATAATTAATAACAACAGTAGGAATTAAGTCCACGTGGGATCGATATTTTTATACTACTTGAACGATACGTGCGCTTGCGTTATACGCGTGTGTTTACGCCGGTCAAGTTTTTGGCGCCGTTGCCGGGGACTTATTTTTCTTGAGTTATTAATTTTGAAGCTATCTAATTTACTTGTATCTAATTTTCTTTATCTGTAATTTTTATTTCTTTATTGTATTTTCAGGTGATTGAAAAAATGGAACATTATTGGGAGATTGAGAGATCACGAGCTTTACTAGAAAATACACCCCAAATTTGGGAGCAACAGTCCAGTTTCTGAGGCCTGTTGTCCAGCCCAACAATATCAGTGGATGCCAGAACCAAGCAATACCACATTTGCTAAACAAAACGCAACGGGGAGATGTGACATATGTAATGGTAACCACCCTAGAGATTATTGCGATTACAACTATCATCCAGGGTGGCAGAGTTATCAAGATCCTTCATGGTATAATGAGCCATCACATTTCACAGAACCACATTTTTCATCTTATCCACCACCATTCTACAATGATCTTCATCAACAATCGGAAGAAGATCAGATGATTGACATGCTCAAAGATGTGGTCAAGAAACGAGATGAAAAGTTGGATACAATGCTTGAAACATTCCAGAATCAACTCGAAAGTGTTCAGAGTCAAACAGAATCCATACAGAGAATGACATATCAGATCAGACAATTAACAGAAAACCAGAACTTCATACCTCAAGAAGAATTATCAGATGAAACTGACAAAGCTTTCGAGTACCCAGAGATCTATAATGACACCTTAACAGAGGATGAAGCTGAGCAGTATCAACAACCAGAGGTATCAGTTCAGGAGCCCGAACCAGCAAAGTCTCAATTTGACTTTTATTATTCAGATTCTGACGAAGATGGAGCTGATCTTTTTGTACCAACTGCTCCAACAACGGAGGATCAAACTTTCAATCCTCAAAATGAAGGTCTTGGAGCATGCTTTACCATGATGTTTGAAGAAGATCTATCTGAACCATCCATTCCAGTCATATTAGAGGATGAAGACTTAAAATCTGACAATTCTTTTCATCCTCAGGTTGAAAATTTTGAAACATGTATTTCACATATGACAAATAAAGAGCTGAATATGGAAATTTTAAAATACATCTGTGAAGAGAAGGTGGAGCAAGAAACAGAGCAAATGGAGGAGCAAATGTCTGACCTTAATAAAGATCCAGAGCATTCAGGAGAAACATCGCTGTTTTGGGGAGTACAAATTAAGGATATCAACCAGAAGCTTGACAGAATGGAATTTCCATTCCAAGTCAAGCATCATACGAGACCTCCTGATTTTCTTTCTTTCTTTGCAGGAACCACTGGAGTAACAAGGAGCAAAAAGGTGGCACGAGCACTGAATGAGACAAAACTCTTTTTTCCACTTTACCGTTGGAAGAGACCCTTCAAAAGTAACGCTCACAGGATTGTCTTTAATCGGACATCCAAAACGACATTGAAACCTCCTTAACAGATGAATTTCAGTCACTTCTGGCTGAAGACGAAAAATTTAGCGCTAGCAGGGAGGCAACCCATGCAATTTGTTGTAATTTGTTTTCATATTTTGTGTGAACTTTTTAATTTTGTGTGTTATTTTTGTAGGGAAAGGCACAAACGAAGCATTTTAAGACAGAAGGAATTGTGTTTGGCAATCAAAGATGAGAAACAATTCATTAGCGATGGCTGAATAAGGAATGAAATCTTGAGACACATCCTAATGAATTTATACTAAGCGAGTGGCGTATTGCGTACACAATTCCGTTGCCTTAATTATTGCTTTGATTCGCTTTTCTATTGTAATTATCTTTATTTTTGTAGACATGATCCAGACTTTTTGACCTTTCACGATCTCTTTTGTTATTTAGCTAACAATCGTCCTTTGGAAGATATTAGTGCTATTATTACTCACCCTTTTTCAAGTACTATAAATTCAGCCCGTCATTGCACTTTTGAAGGCATCCAGAGTTGAAAAAAAAATACAAAAAAAAAATGGAAGCCACTTCAAGAAGACAAGTTGAATGCTTCTTGTTGTCTGATCACCAATAAGATTGATGTGGTAAATCTAAAATGAACTAGACATAGGGATTTTAGGTTTCAACCTTAGACTTAATAGCCCACGATCTTCCTTTAGGATAGATAACACTTTAATAGATTTCCTTACAGGATAGATATATACCTGTCGGACGGGGGTAGCCATAATTGGAACTTAAACTTAATGAATCCAGATAATTTGGTTGACATAGACATATGGTTCAATTGGGTTAAACTGGGTATTTGCGTCTGACCATCGACATAGGCTTTTGCATAATTTAGTGTTCCAAGTTAGTAAACCGATTTATTACACAAACATAAAATAATCACTTCATCTTTTAAAAGATATTAGAATGATTCACAACCCTAGATCTTTGTGTCTTTTGTTATTTTCCTTAGTATTTTCTTTTGTCTTTTTATTTATTTATTTATTTAGCAAATCTACAATCAACCAAATCAATCAAGCAATCATTCTCTTCTCCCTCAATTAGATATCTGTAAATAAATAGATTCAATAATTAATAACAACAGTAGGAATTAAGTCCTCGTGGGATCGATATTTTTATACTACTTGAACGATACGTGCGCTTGCGTTATACGCGTGTGTTTACGTCGGTCAGTTACCCCATAAGCCTAGAGATCAATCTTGGCCCATTAGGCCCAATTAAACTTTAAAGGTCCATTAAGTCGCATTTGGGCTTTATGGAAGCGGTTTTGGGCCCAATTGGATCCAACCAATTTTGCCTAAACCCAACTTGGTACAACCAAGCCCAATAAGCCCAATTACAACATTTCAAGCCCAATTTCCAAAATTAACCAAATTTAATTAAATACAAAAATTCCAAATTTCATATTTAATTAACCAAAGTGTATAACACAATTAATTACCCAATTAACATTTCCAAAACACCAATTAGCGTAATTAATCATGCTCAATTACATCAATTAGTGTCCAACACATTTTGATCAAAAATCAAACCCAATTCATGCTTCTAATGTCTCGGCATTTGTGGGGAAATTATATCCGATTTGGTTTCAATCCAATTAATTCCACAATCGACATTAAATCATATTCCCGAATGATTTCCAACACATCCGTTGATCAAAAATAAAAAAAATCCCAAGACATATTTAGGGCATAGTATTCGGCCAAGCCTCAACAATTTGGGGAAAAATGATCCAATCCAATTTTATTGAAATTGATCCAATCAATCTTCAATTCAACATCAATTAAGCATACAAAATCATCCAATTTCATTTAAACATGCTCAAAATCAATTTACCCAAATTTTAACCCTAAACCAATTTCATGCTTTTCCTTGCTCATTATACCATTGTTGGAGATTCTAAGCATCCCAAGATCAATAAAAAAGCATGAAACACAAGTGAATACATTCGAGGAAGTCGCGGAATACTTACATCGAGCGGTTGAGCGACGCGGTAGGCAACAAAACTTGAAAATTTGCTCACTGGTTTGTGCGGCAGTGGGCTGCATTTTGCTCCTCATTTTCGGCCTTTGGAGGTCCTTGAACAAGCTCCAAGCTTCGTCAAAAGTTTCCCGGCTCATGGGTGGACTTCCCTATCACCTTCGCATGATCCCGGAGTGTGCTAGCACTCTTGATTTTGCCACAAAATCGCACTTGCTTCCCCTTCACTGCTCGGCATTTCCAGAAAAAACAGTGAAGAATTTTGCCTCCTATGGGCGAGAGAGATGAGAGGAAGAAGGAGAGATGGGAGAGAGAAGGTTGGTGTTGGATTTGTGTATCCAATACACTTAATGAATTTCCAAATTCATTATCCATATTTTTCTTTACAAAAAGTCAAGCATTAATGACAACCACCACATCCATCAACTCACATCAAGTCAATCAAGTTGTCAAGTCACATCACTCAAAGTGACAAGTGATTTGACGCTTGAAGTGACTAGCGATTTGACGTGCCGCACTCGAATTCGAAATGCGAATGTGCTCGTAAAAAATCTCGGACTCGGGTTCTCTAATTCCAAATTAACGAATTTTCAGTTGCGTCGTAATTAAATGATTACACCTAGCGAAATCACTATCCCAGATAAAATATCTCCGCAATTAATCCCAGATTAATTTTCTCTCTCATCTTATTAATCCCAGATTAATTAAAAGTGCGAGTCATACGTCATCGGTGAATCTTCGGGAAGCGACCCATGAGATCCCCGGATATGTTGGCAGTAAATTTGGTCGTCGGACCATCCCAACACGTAAGTACCAAGTACTACGTTTTACTGATTTACAAGACAAGGTTGGCTTCTAGCAAAGCACCATGCCTACCCAATTCTCCAGAAATATCCTTACAGGCATAAAGGATCTATATCAGGCGTAGTATACGTAGTATTGCGTATTTCAGTCCAGTATCGGATGATCACATGCAAGGCCTGAGGCTGGTACAGTGTCTGCCCCGTACGAAGCATATATCGGATTACGAGCAACTAGTCTCTTTAATATCGGATAATCATGACCAAGTCATATTATCACGACGGTTGCAACCTTTTTAGAGAACCAGTTCTGTATCCCTGCGCGATCATCATCTCCATATGACTGGAGTGACACTTCCCTCTTGACATCACACCCAACACACTACGATTCTCAATACCCAGTATTGGCGTACACAGAGCCTGTTAAAGCCCTGGACGACCGCAACCAAAGTATATTGATTGTCGCAAGTATTAGCAGTGCAAGTCTCAGGTTAAGACCAAATACACCCACCTTGATTTCGGACTTCCATAGACACATAGTCATACTACCAATGGAATTCCGAGGGGGTCTTATCTAGAGCGAAGCTGTTTCCCGTACCATTGGTGAAACACAACCTCCTATTACACTTGCATGAGTATCTTATACCCAAATATATGATAACTATGTTGTTGTGCCCTTACAACGCGCACAAGTGTAATACTAGTCTTTTACGCATTCATCGATGTCCAATCTCGATAATGCTCTGACTAGGGATGTTTATGTTGGAGATTCTAAGGGTCCTAATGATCATAAATCAAGCATGAACATGTGTGAATAACAATCGAGGAAGTCGCGGAATACTTACATCGATTGGTTGAGCGACGCAGAGGCAACAAAAATTTCAGATTCTGCTCCTCACTGTTTCGGCAGTCCACTATTTTCAGTTTTGATCACCAAGAATTTGAGCTCCAAGCTTTGTCGTGGTGATTCCCGGCTCATGGGTGGACTTCCCTATCACCTTCGCATGTCTCGTAGTGTGCTAGCACTTGCGATTTTTGCCACAAAAATCCAACTCTTGCTTCCCTTTTTCTTCCTTGGTTCACGGTAAAAACCAGAAGCAGTGAAGAAGAAAATGGCGTGAGGAGAGAAGAGGGAAAAGAGAGGAGAGACAAAAGTGTTGTGTGTTTTGGCTAAAAAGTGTATCATATACACTTAATCAATTTCTAAAATTGATTTTCCATTTTTGTTTTTCCAAAAAATCAAATGGCATTTAAGTTTTGCCAACCACCACATCAACTATTCACATCACACAAGTCAATCAAGTTGTCAAGTCACATCACTCAAAGTGACAAGTTATTTGACGCTTGATGTGACGCTAGATGCGACTAGCGATTTGATGCTTGATTTGACGTGCCGCTCTCGAATTCGAAATGCGAATGGGCTCGCAAATAATCTCGGGCTCGGGTTCGCTAATCCCAAATTAACGAATTTTCCATTGCGTCGTAATTAAATGATTACGCCTAGTGACCGGCGTAAACACACACGTATAACGCAAGCGCACGTATCGTTCAAGTAGTATAAAAATATCGATCCCACGAGGACTTAATTCCTACTATTGTTATTAATTATTGAATTTATTTATTTACAGATATCTAATTGAGAGAGAAGAGAATGATTGCTTGATTGATTTGATTGATTGTAGAATTGCTAAATAAATAAATAAATAAAAAGACAAAAGAAAATACTAAAGAAAATAACAAAAGACACAAAGATCTAGGGTTGTGAATCATTCTAATATCTTTTAAAAGATAAAGTGATTATTTTATGTTTCTGTAATAAATCAGTTTACTAACCTGAAACACTAAATTATGCAAAAGCCTCTGTCGATGGTCAGACGCAAATACCCAGTTTAACCCAATTGAACCATATGTCTATGTCAACCAAATTATCTGGATTCATTAAGTTTAAGTTCCAATTATGGCTACCCCCGCCCGACAGGTATATGTCTATCCTGTAAGGAAATCTATTAAAGGGTTATCTATCCTCAAGGAAGATCGTGGGCTATTAAGTCTAAGGCTTAAACCTAAAATCGCTATGTCTAGTTCATTTTAGATTTACCATATCAATCTTATTGGTGATCAGACAACAAGAAGCATTAAGCTTAAGACTTAATAAGTAAACCTTTAAATTACCCAAACTATAAAATAACCCCTTATAAACCGGTGATATTAGAATTCATCACAACCCCATATAACTAACACATAACTATGGCTAGTAAAAACTTAAAAGTAAAAGACATAAAGTAAAAATGCTGAAAAGTAAAAGACATAAAGTAAAAGCTGAAAAGTAAAATAAAATAAAATGCTAAGGTAAAAGGAATTACTTTTACTATTTACTATTTTAGATATCTCCCATAAAATAATATATAAACTTGTGATAATATTACCAACCGACCAATCTGGCGGTATCCTTTATTAGTCAGGTTTAAACCAGATTAAAATGAATTACCAACCGATCAATCTGGCGGTATCCTTTTTAAGTCAATATTTTAAATAGTGAATATATTATTTTTAAGGGAGATTAATCTAAATAGTAACAGTAAAAGAATTACCTTTCACCCTATCTGGGGAAGTTACTTCCTCATGGTGAATAGTAAAAACTGTAAAAAGTAAAAAAAAAGTAAATTACTATATTAACAAAACGTAATTAAAATTATTTACAAAACTAAAAACTAAAAAAAACTAAAAACTAAAAGAAACTAGAGAGAGAAACTCTCTCTTTATATAGAATAGAAGAGAGAGAGTGGTACAAAAAATTCTGAAATTTGAAGCTGAATTTATAGGCGCAGGTAGGCTTCAGGCGTCGCGACGCTGAAGGTCTTGGCGTCGCTACGCCAGCTTCTGTCGACGTGGCACGCTCTGGTTCGTCGGTTTGCAGATTCTGGATAAGCTGATATGGTGACACGTGGCAGAGTGGTTGGGCTTCAATTATTGTGACACGTGGCGACTTCTGATTGGTCGATGAGATTCTTATCCGCCACGTGTCAGATAAGGATTAGATACTCAATGATTGATGCTGACGTGGCAGTGACGTGGCGGTGACGTGGGAAAGAGACTGTCGGCACCGTATGATTGCGACACGTGGCACTTCCTGATTCGCTGATGATGATGTGGCGGTGAGGTGGCAGTTTGACTTGGTCAACCTGGTGATGTGGCTGATGACGCGGCAATGACGTGGAGTGACACGTGGCACACGTGGCGATGAAAAAATAGTGATGAATTTTGCCTCCTATGGGCGAGAGAGATGAGAGGAAGAATGAGAGATGGGAGAGAGAAGGTTGGTGGTGGATTTATATATCCAATACACTTAATGAATTTCCAAATTCATTATCCATATTTTGCTTTAGAAAAAGTCAAGCATTAATGCCAACCACCACATCCATCAACTCACATCAAGTCAATCAAGTTGTCAAGTCACATTACTCAAAGTGACAAGTGATTTGATGCATGAAGTGACTAGCGATTTGACGCTTGATTTGACGTGCCGCACTCGAATTTGAAATACGAATGTGCTCGTAAATAATCTCGGGCTCAGGTTCGCTAATTCCAAATTAATGAATTTTTCGTTGCGTCGTAATTAAATAATTACGCCTAGCGAAATCATTATTCACATCGCTAACGAATTAATTCTAAATTAATTCGTTCACCCGAATTAAAATCTAATTTTAATTCCGCGTCGAAATCCAATTTCGTTTAATATATCAAATATATTAATTAATCGATTAATTCCAAATTAATTGTTATCTCTCTTTAAATGATATTTTATCCCAGATAAAATATCTCCGCAATTAATCCCAGATTAATTTTCTCTCTCATCTTATTAATCCCAGATTAATTAAAAGTGCGAGTCATACGTCATCGGTGAATCTTCGGGAAGCGACCCATGAGATCCCCGGATATGTTGGCAGTAAATCAGGTCGTCCGACCATCCGAACACGTAAGTACCAAGTACTACGTTTTACCGATTTACAAGACAAGGTTGGCTTCTAGCAAATCACCATGCCTACCCAATTCTCAAGAAATATCCTTACAGGAATAAAGGATCTATATCAGGCGTAGTATACATAGTATTGCGTATTTCTGTCCAGTATCAGATGATCACATGCAATGCCTGGGGCTGGTACAGTGTCTGCCCCGTACAAAGCATATATCGGATTACGAGCAACTAGTCTCTTTAATATCGGATAATCATGACCAAGTCATATTATCCCGACGGTTGCAACCTTTTTAGAGAACCAGTTCTGTATCCATGCGCGATCATCATCTCCATATGACTGAAGTGACACTTCCGTCTTGACATCACACCCAACACACTACGATTCTCAATATACCCAGTATTGGCGTACACAGAGCCTGTTAAAGCCCTGGACGACCGCAACCAAAGTATATTGATTGTCGCAAGTATTAGCGATGCAAGTCTCAGGTTAAGACCAAATACACCTACCCTGATTTCAGATTTCCTTAGACACATAGTCATACTACCAATGGAGAATTTTCATGAAAGCCAATCTTTCACCGATTGTATTATGGGAATGTCATTTCCAAGAAATGACATGTCATCATTATATAGGACAATCATTGTCAGTGCGCTCCCACTAACCTTCTTATATACACAAGAATCATTTTCGTTTTGAATTAAATCATATACCATTATGATTACATCAAAACGCTGGTTCCAAGAACGCAATGCTTGCTTCAATCCATAAATTGATCGAATCAACTTGCAAACCTTGTTTTCTTGTTTTGGTACGAAAAAACCGTTAGGATGTTTATAAACATCCTCCAAAAGGTTTCCGTTGAAGGAAAGCGGTTTTGATGTTCAGCTGCCATATTTCATAAATGAAACATGCACCATTAGCAAGAATTATCCAAATTGATTTAATCATGGCAACGAGTAAAAGGTTTCGTCGTAATCGACACAATGTTGATAACGATACCTTTTCGCTACAAGCCTAGCTTTGTACGTTTGTATGTTTCCATCCATGTATGTCTTCCTTGAAGACTCATTTAGTACCAATAGGCACAATACCTTCCGGTATAACAACCAGTGTCCAAACTTGGTTGGTATACATGGAATCCATTTCGGACATCATGTCACTTTGCCATAATAGGGAGTCGATACCTTGTATCACTTCCTCATATGTAGTCAGTTTGTCTTCCTCAATAAGATTGACATCTACATGAGGTGAGATCAGAAACCCATACCTCCCAGGTTATTTTTCTGACTCTCTCCGACTTATGCGGTTCTTGTGTATTCGAAGATTATTGGTATAGTTTCATCCCTGATGAACTGTTTGTGTTTCATTAAAGAATCAGTGACTGGAACAGTATTACTCTGATTTTCATCGAGTTTTACTTTCCACCCACTTACCACTGCATATAGGTATTCCTCTTAGGAAAACCGCATGGAGAGCAACAATTACATTTTTCTCTTGTGAGTTGTATGAGTACTATACTTTGGTTTCCCTAGGATAACCAATTACAAATTAGGCACTTATCCAATTTGGGTTCTAGTTTGGTATCATCCAAACATATGCCCAGCATACCCAAATCTTCAGGATTGAGAAAACCTGGTTTCTTTCCTGTTCATATCTAATATGAAGTCTGTCCAACAGATTTTTATGGAACCTTATTCAAAATAAGTATTGCACTGTTTAATGCGTATCCCTAGAAGGAAAATGGTAGCTAAGAGAGATTCATCATTAACCTTATCATGTCCAACAAAATTCGGTTTCTCCGTTTGGACACACCGCTCAATTGAGGTGTTCCGGGAGGAGTCCACTGTGAAAGAATACCATACTCTTTCAGGTAATCGAGAAACTTATTGCTTAAGTATTTTCCACCACGGTCTAACCGTGCGGTTTAATACTTTAGCCGGTCTGTCTATCTACTTCGTGTCGAAACTCTTTGAATTTATCAAAAGTTTCCGATTTTATGTTCACAAGAAACATATAACCATAACACAATGCCACATCCGTAAGGGTTACGAAGTATTCATATCCACCTCTAGCCTAGCTAAATATGGGCCCACTTACGTCACAATGAACGAGGGCTAACAGATCGTTGGCACTTGCACTTTTACCAAGTAAAAGGTATTTTAGGCAATTTGCCTAATAAACTAGATTCGTAGACATCATTTGATTTAGAATCAAATCCATCCTAGTATCCACTCTTCGAAAGTGTGGATATAAGAGTCTTGTTAATGTGTCCCAGACAACAATGCCACTTATAAGTCTCAACGGATTTATTTAGTTTGAGCTATTTGTTTGTCATGTCATACATATGAGATTCATTTATATTCTAAATATAAATACTGTTATTCACATCTAATGTGCTTATCTCAATATCATCTTTATAAAATAAAACACTTAGTGTTATAGAATATAAAGGTATACCCGCAACGGGTTAAACTTAGATATAGAGATAATGTTTTTAGTCAAACTAGGTACATTATAACAGTTTCCTAATTTAAGTACATACCCAAAGGGTAGTTCTTAAACTTAGGTTTCTACGGTTAAAACAGCGACTCTTGTCTCGTTTTCGACTCGCAGGTCGATCTCAATTGAAGCCAGTCTTCTGCTTATCAGCAGATCCCGCACATCAGTACATATATTTATGTAATACATCTAGTATCAAAAATCCAATTTTGAAACTAATAGTGAACATGTTTATGACTAACATACTTGAAGCTGGAGCCTTGCCCCACCTTCACTTCCTTCATGTCTGCCTTATCCATACGGCAGTCACGCTTCCAGTGACTCTGTTTTCCACAGTTTAGGCAGACATCTTGGGATATGTCTTTTTTCTTCCTAGAAGACTGTGACGATTTTGCCTTTGCCCATTTTGGAAGCTCTGGCTCTGCCTCCTTGAGCATAGCCATCAACTCTCCAAGAGTTTACTCTTGGTTCATAATGAACCTGCCCCAGATTTCGGGTAGAGACTATAAGATCAAATCTTTGGAAGTCTCGGACACGTAGGTAATGCCCAGCTAACCTAGCTGATCGATGTCAGCAATCATCTGCGACACCTAGTGCTCGACAGATGTACCCTCTTACATACGCGAGCGAAAGAGCTTCTTTTGCAATTCGTACTTTTAAGATCTAAGATTAGATCTATGAAGATCTTTAATTTCAACATCATGGTATAAAGATCTAATCCTTAGTTTTGACGACAAAATTAAAGTGTCATTGCATTAAGCATAAAGGATTGAGCACTAAAGTTATCATTACCATGAGTCTTCCAAAACTCATGCTCCACTATTTGCTCAACTCCGGGCTCAGGCCCAAGATGTTTCTCTATCAAATAGAATAACTTCTCAGTTCCCAGGACTATCCTGAGGTTTTATTCCCAATCTGAAAATTGGAGCTGTTTAAAGATATTTTCTCCCAGGATTATGTTCTAAACGCTAATCTTTCAGTTATCTTGATTCTAATAGTCCAACTATCCAATCAACGATTTCAGTTACAATCAAATATAATGATTACTATAGTCTAACTATATAATCAACTACTATTTGATTGGTTAAATTCAAATATATTTGATTACTATAGTCTAATTACATAATCAACTATAAATGAAGTAGTTTGAATACAGTCCAACTGTTTAATTTAAAACAACAATTAAATATTAGTCCAACTAATATAAATTAATGACGAAAAATGAAATGAGCGCGTATTGGCAAGTATCTAAACAAAATTGCAAATTTAATACTTGCCTCCCACTATTTTTCGGCGAGCCTCTAACCCTCTGTGGAGTACTCGGGAAACCTAGTTTCCTAGTGGGCTAGGATCCCGTTGAATAACACACAACCTTGACTTTGGCCAACAAGCTGTATGATATTTAATTAGGTAGATCTCTAAGATCAATTGGATCTCATCCAATTCCTAGATCCAGTAGGTGGACATTCAAGTCCGAAACATATATCTAATATATGCCAATATATCCAATATATTCCCTAACCTTTTTCCTCTGAATCAACTAAGCCTTGGCTTTGGCACAACAAGCTTAATGATTCCAGTTAAGCGGGACCAATTGACTTTGGAAAGCTTCGTAATCGATGTCGATGGACAAGAAGTGATCTTGACTTTGGGCAACAAATCACAACTTGGACAAGACATGCGATATGGAACAAAGCCTTCATGATTCAAACAAATCCGCGATGGACAAAGGTCTTGACTTTGGCCAACAAACCAGTGCCAATCTTGGATCTTGTGAGAGAATCACTCAATGGAAGGAAATCGCTTAATATTTGTTGAGGGTTTTTCGTGTAATTGGTAACTAATTAATTATCTTAGGTCTCATCATACACCCTTAATCATGCATTCTAAAAGCATAATAAGACGCGGTAAATAAATTAATAATGATATGCGGATGGATATTTAAAACATTTTGTTCGTAGAACAAATCTCTCTATTTCCTCTCCCCGGCTAGCACTATTCTTACTTCTACCCAATTACATAACACTTCTAAAGAAACCTCATTTACATTGAGAGGAATAGGTGAGAAGAGAAATACAAAGAATCAAGAGGTAATAGGCTGGACACACAGGTCCAATTTAATAAATTCTAAATTTATTACAACAATTTCCAAAATTGCCATTTCCCTTCTAATATCCATTCGATATACATTATTCATACATCACATCCATGTATTCACACAAAGCATGTTATCAATCAATCTAATCCAATTAATTAATCTTTAATTAATGACCATCCAATGTTCAAACAACGATTTGGTTTGCGCGAGTCCAACTCGTTTAAGAATAAGTACTCAAAGTACAAATTCTTGAATTATATCGAACTACAATTTAAATCTAATTTAATTTGTATTCAATACTAATTCTATATTTAATTCCAAATTAAATAATTACACTTTTAAATGTGCAATTACGACTTAGATTCTAAATCTAATCTTAATGGGTCTCAAAGCCCGATTAATTATTTAAAGGCCCATTTATCATATTTGGACTTTATGGAAATGGTTTAGGCCGAATTAGATCCAACCAATTATCCTAAACCATACTTGGACAACCAAGCCCATTAAGCCCAAATACAACATTTTTAGCCCAATTCCAAATTAAGCCCAATTAATTTAATCACAATATTCCAAATATCACAATATAATTAATTAAAATGTAATAGCCATAATTAATTAGTCAAATTAACATTTCCAAAATACCAATTTACATAATTAATCATGCTTTAATTTAATCAATACATGTCGAACATTATTGAAGCAAAATCAACTCATTACATGCTACTACATGTCACAGCAATAGTGTATTTTTTCATCAATTTTGATTTCAATCCTAAAATACGCCGTGACACGTGTCACCATCACAGCCGATATGCTAACATGCGCCGTGCCACGTGTCAGCATCCTACGGTGCTGACAGTCATCATCCTACGGTGCTGACAGTCATCATCGCCACGTGTGCCACGTGTCACTCCAGGTCATCTCCATGTCATCAGCCACGTCAGCAAGTCAACAAGTCAACACTGCCACGTCATCATCAGCCAATCGGGAAGTGCCACGTGTCGCAATTCTACGGTGCCGACAGTCTCTTTCCCACGTGTCGCCACGTCATCGCCACGTCAGCATCAATCATTGAGTATCTAATCCTTATCTGACACGTGGCGGATAAGAATCTCAGCGACCAATCAGAAGCCGCCATGTGTCACAATAATTGAAGCCCAACCACCTTGCCACGTGTCACCTTATCAGCTTATCCAGAATCTTCAAACAGATGAACCAGAGCTTGCCACGTCGACAAAATCTGGCGTAGCGACGCTGAGGGCCCTGACGTCACGACGCTAGAAGCCTACCGAGCCCTATAAATTGAGCTCGAGATTTCAGAATTCAGTGCACCACTCTCTCTCTTATATTCTATCTAAAGAGAGAGTTTCTCTCTCTACTTTCTTTTAATTTTTAGTTTTTTAGTTTTTTAGTTTTGTAATTAATTTTAATTACGTTTTGTTAATATAGTAATTTAATTTTTACTTTTTACTTTTTACTTTTTACAGTTTTTATTATTTACCATGAGGATGTAACTCCCCCAGCTAGGGTGAAAGGTAATTCTTTTACTGTTACTATTTAGATTAATCTCCCTTAAAAATAATATATTCACTATTTAAAATATTGACTTAAAAAGGATACCGCCAGATTGGTCAGTTGGTAATTCATTTTAATCTGGTTTAAACCTGACTAATAAAGGATACCGCCAGATTGGTCGGTTGGTAATTTAATTTTGGTTCCGCCTTTATGGCTGGTTGGATTTAATTTGACTTAATCAGGTTACCGCCTATATGGCTGGTTGGAAAAAGAATCACAAGTTTATATATTATTTTATGGGAGATATCTAAATTAGTAGTAGTAAAAGTAATTCCTTTTACCTTAGCATTTATTTTATTGTAATTTACCTTTCAGTATTTACTTTACCGCAATTACTTTTCAGCATTTTATGTTTTTTATTTTACTAGCCCTAGTTATGTGTCATAACTAAGTTAGTTATCTAGGGTTGTGATGAAATCCAATATCACCGACTTATAAGGGTTAGATTATAATTTGGGTATTATAAAGATTTATTTATTGAGTCTTAATCTTAATGCTCTTTAATTAACTGGCCATTAATTAAATTGATTAGGTAAACTTAAAATGAACTAGACATAGGGATTTTAAGTTTAAGACCTTAGACTCAATAGCCCACGATCTTCCTTGAGGATAGATAACCCTTTAATAGATTTCCTTACAAGATAGGAATATACCTGTCGGGCGGGGGTAGCCATAATTGGAACTTAATCTTAATGAATCTAGGTAATTTGGTTGACATAGACATATGGTTCAATTGGATTATACTAGGATTTGTAATTGACCATCGGAAGAGGCTTTTACATAATTTAGTGTTCTAGGTTAATAAATCAATATATTACCCAACTATAAGATAATCACTTCATCTTTAATTAATATTGGAATAAATCACAACCCTAGATAGTTTTTAATATTGAATTTTCTTAAAATCTACTTTCGAACAATTTTATTTACTTGTCTTTAAATTTAGAATCGTCGCCATTTCAAATCAATTAAACAACCTGTTAGATACTAGTAATCATTTGACCTCATAAAATTAATAGTTTTGATATTAAGTCCTCGTGGGATCGATATTTTTATACTACTTGAACGATACGTGCGCTTGCGTTATACGTGTGTGTTTACGCCGGTCAAGTTTTTGGCGCCGTTGCCGGGGACTTATTTATCTTTTACTATTAGTTTAGGCGTTAGATACCTTTACTTGTATCTAATTTCTTTTTACTTACTGTTGTTGTTTTCTTGTGTTTCAGGTTCTCAGAAACTACATGAGACGAACCAGAAGCTTTGAACTCCGACTGCTTGACCCGGAAATTGAAAGAACCATCAGACAGTTGAGAAGGGAAAGGCGAGAAGGCCAAGAAGCTTTAGTCAACATGGAACCTGAACCTTTGAACGTTGCACCACCAATTCCATTCGAGACAGAACCATTCCTGGTGGTTGACAGACTCATTTCTTATACTGTACTTCCTCCCTTACCAGCAAATGCGGGTGACATCAAAACATGTATTCAGATGATTCAGCAGTCAGTGCAGTTTGGGGGAAATGCAACTGAAGATCCTAATGCTCACATCAGCAACTTCCTGGAAGTTTGCGGTACTTTCAATTACAACCGAGGAGCTGAAGAAGCAATGAGACTGCGAGTTTTTCCATACTCCTTGAAGGACAGAGCTAAAGCTTGGCTACATTCACTACCAGCAGGTTCTATCACAATTTGGAACACTCTAGCCACCAAATTCCTTGCAAAATACTTTCCACCAGCCAGAACTGCAAAGTTAAGGAATGACATCACATCCTTCATGCAACAAGATTCAGAATCCCTTTGCGAAGCTTGGGAAAGATTCAAAGATTTACTCCGGAAATGTCCTCATCATGAGATCGCAAAGTGGCTACAAGTTCAGACCTTCTACAATGGACTTTCTGGAATAATGAGAACCACAATCGATGTTGCTGCTGGAGGAGCTTTGATGGCAAAAGGAGAAGATCAAGCCTGGGACTTAATTGAAGAAATGGCCAACAACAATTCCTTGTGGCCAACAGAAATGAGCATGATCCAAAGAATTGCAGGAATTTATGAAAGTGGAGCCAATACAGCAGTCAACGCCAAGCTAGATCAGATATGCAAATTCATGGAGACTCTTACCACTGGATCCACAAGTTCACCATATGGAGGAGCACCAGAACCAAACCAACATGAAGAGACGGTGAATTATGTCAGCAATTTCAACAGACATGGGAACAATCCATATTCCAACACCTACAACCCAGGGTGGAGGAATCATCCTAATTTATCATGGAGCAACAATTCAGGTCAACAACAGAACTATCCACCACCTGAATTCCAACAACAGAACAAAGGCCAGGAGCAGGCAAATGAACCAGGAATAACAGAAGTGTTGACCTACTTGAAAAAGATGGAAGCAAAACACGACTCTCAAGCAGCAATATATGATGCTATATTTCAAAGCCATTCAGCCTCTATCAAAGCACTAGAGAATCAAATCGGAAAACTAGCCAATGTTCAGAGTTACAGACCGCCAGGTACCCTTCCTAGCAACATAGAGCCAAATCCAAGGAACATGGGGAAGGAGCAATGTCATGCCATCATGTTAAAAAGCGGTACTGAAATCAACAAAGATGTTGGAGCCAAAACAGCTGCTGAGGAAGTTCCAAAAGAAACAAAGCAACAGATGGAGGAAAAAGAAGCAAAGGAAAAAGAACAGATCACTCCACCTCCACCTTTTCCTCAATGTCTTCAGAAGAACAAATTGGACAAGCAGTTTTCTCGGTTCCTGGAGATCTTCAAAAAGCTGCATATCAACATTCCATTTGCAGAAATTGGAACAAATGCCCACCTATGCCAAATTCATGAAAGATATTCTTTCACGAAACGGAGATTGGGAGATTACGAGACAATAGCATTAACAGAAGAATGCAGTGCCATCATTCAGAGGAAACTTCCCCCGAAGTTGAAAGATCCTGGCAGTTTCATTGTTCCTTGCGTCATAGGAGAACATAACTTTGGTAAGGCTTTATGTGATTTAGGTGCAAGTGTTAACTTGATGCCTTTTTCTATTTTCAGGAAACTGCAGATTGGAGAAATAATGCCAACTTCAGTTTCTCTACAACTTGCTGATAGAACGCTCGTATTTCCAAGAGGCGTAGTTGAGGATGTGCTGGTCAAGGTTGACAAATTCATTTTCCCAGCAGATTTTATTGTCCTTGATATGGAGGAAGACGCAGACGTGCCAATCATCCTCGGGAGACCATTCTTGGCTACAGGTCGAACCATTATTGATGTACAAAAAGGAGAATTAACCATGAGGGTACAGGACCAAGAAGTAACATTCAATGTTTTCAAGGCCATGAATTTCCAGATGATGAAAAGAAGGAGGAATGTTTCAGACTCGATGTGATACACAATACCATTCAGAACTCCAATGCAATGCAAAGTTCTACTGACAAACTTAAAACATGTCAATTGCCTGTGGAGCCTAAAGATAAAGCGTCTTTTGAACTGAACTGAAGAGCCAATTCTTGCACTACAAGCAACAGAAGAGAAAAAGATCCACCAGCTCAACGAATTGGAGGAATTTCACAATCAGCCTTTGATGATGCCAAATTGTACAAAGAAAAGGGCAAGAAAAGACATGATGAGAAGTTAGTGCGCATACAACTGGAACCAGGGCAGAAGGTACTGTTAAACAAATCAAGGGTGAAATTCTTCCCATGGAAGCCAAAATCACGGTGGTCAGGTCCATTTGTGATCACCAAAGTTTTACCAAATAGAGCCGTTGAGATACATGATCCTGACGCTAACAAAACTTTCAAGGTTAAAAACAAGCGTGTCAAGCACTACTGGGGAGAATCATTGGGCGACAAAAAGAAAGTGTTACACTTTCAGATCCAGCTTAACGTTCGAGAAGCCAAGTCTGGCTGACGACTTTAAACTTAGCGCTAGCAGGGAGGCAACCCATGCAATTTGTGTATATATTGTGATTTGGTGTGTTTTATTTTTGTGTGTTTAATTTTTGCAGGTTTAGTCATTTCAAGATGGAAGAAGCTCTCGCAAATCTTCACAAGAAATTTCCTTCTCTCCCTCAAAAATCTCTGATGAAAGTTTACAAAGCTCGCTTAGAACGAATGAGATTAATGATGATCAAAGGTATTCCTACTGACATTCGTTGGATTATTGAAGCACGGGTCCGATTGGCAGGTGAGTCTTCTGACTCTTTTATTTCACATCTGCCTGGTTTTGGAAGAAGCACCTATGCAAAGAAACGTAGAGCTAAGCAAATGGGTGTTTGTTACAAATGTGCACGATGGAATTGCAACACTCGTTGTCGTTCTTTAGGAATGGTGTTTGATAACCGCGAAGATAAGATTAATTTCATTAGGGATGGCTTGAGTAAGGAGTCTTTGGATGACATATCTAAAACTCTTGAGACGCATCCCAGTGGATGTGTGTATCATGAAATTCGCATGTTATATGCACAATTCCAAAAGGAAAGACAACTGTTAAGTCTCGGCAATCTGACTCAAAAAGACCTTGTTTGCCAATTTATAAGAAAATTGGATGGGAAGCTTGTCCCTGACGCATAGACGTCAATCAAGCCGCTACTTTTCTTGTAAATATTATATCTCTTTATCTTTTCTTATTATTTGTGATTTGTTTTGTTGTTTTCTTTTATTTTCTCCGACAGGATCCAGACCTTTTTGACTATCACGATATTATTTCGCTACTAATCATCCTCTGGAAGATACTTGTGCTATTTTTACTCACCCTTTTCAGGTACTATAAATTCAGCCCGTCATTGCACTTTTGAAGGCATCCAGAGTTGAGAAAGAAATACATATAAAAAAATGGAAGCCACTTCAAGAAGACGAGTTGAAAATATCTGTGTGTTTTGCGGTAGTAGTGTTGGAACTAAACCACAATACGTAGAAGCAGCACAAGAATTGGGTCGAGTCTTAGCTGCAAGGAATATGCACTTAATATATGGCGGAGGCAATCTCGGACTTATGGGGATCGTTTCAAAGGCTGTACAGGAAGGAGGCAGTCATGTTTTGGGAATCATCCCAAAACCCTTGGCAGAGACAAATCTTATTGGATCATCAAACGGAGAGGAACTGATCGTGCCAGGTATGTCTGAACGACTAGTAGAAATGATTAACCGTGCTGATGCTTTTATCGTTTTGCCAGGTGGCTTGGGTACACTGGAGGAAATTTTTATAGTTCTATCTTGGGCGAACCTGAACATACACCAGAAACCGCTTGGACTGTTTAATGTTGATGGATTTTATGATTTTCTTTGTGTGTTTCTTGATGATGCTCAGAGAAATGGGTTCGTGTCAAAACCTTTGAAAGAACTCCTCTTTACTGCCAGAACTGCTCCGGATCTAATAGACCAACTCATAGCCTATGAACCACGAGTTGACCCTATCCTTTCAAAGATAAATTGGTCTGAGGACGATCGTGGTAAGAGGCGTAGGATTAATCTGGATCTTAACCTTTAATTTCCTGTAGAATTTCAGCTAACCAAATATTATTTTCTAAGCTATTCTTCTACTTTTTAAGACATTGGGGACAATGTCTCATTTAGGTTTGAGGGAGGGAATTAGTTGATCAGTACCTTGTTTTTAGTTTGTGTGCTGTTTTTATTTTTAGTCCAAAATTTTTCGAAAAATACAAAAAAAATTGAATTTTTTTCAAAATTTACAAAAATATTTTGCGTTTTTTGTGTTTTTATTTTGACTAAAAGTGTGAAATTAGTAAGAGATAGCTGAGTAAGGAGTTTCCACTCCTGAGACGCATCTCAAACCTATTTCGAAACAAGTTAATTTTTGTTTATTTCATTTTGAATTATTTAATTTGTGAATTCTCCTTAAAACGGACTAAAATGGATATTCATATGCTCAGTTGACAGATATTATCAACATATATAGTAACATACGGACATGAGCTAAAATTGAAAAGTTTGTAATATTCAGTGCTCTAGTTTAATTGGAGGAAACATCTCAAAAAGCAATGGAGTAAGAAAAAAAATTCTGAGATCCGAGTTATTAAGTCTGTAGGGGTGTTTTAACACCTAGTGCCCTAAAAACCAACTGGTTTGGGAGTCACTGGCCCAAAGCTCGCTACATGGATCAAAGATGCTGCAAAAATATATATATCTGAAATCTGAGTAATTAAGTCTGTAGGGGTGTCTTAACACCTGGTGCCATAAAGCCAACTGGTTTGGGAGCCACCGACCCAACACTCGTTACATAGATGGAAGATATTGTATATAAATAAATAAAAAATAGAAAAAAAAAATCAAGAAAAAAATCAGAAAATCAGAAAAATTATTCCATTGCTGCAAAAAGGTGTGAAATCTGATAGAACTTTAGGACAAAAATATTACTCTCTTATCAACTGCACTTATGACTGTTGTGGGCAAAAATGAGTTGATTAATATTTTGTTGGCTGTGTATATGGAGAATGGTAAATATAATCGGAGAATGGTAAATATAATCGGAGAATTTACTTATTCGGTAATTTAGAAAGAAACAAAACAATTAGTAACTTGGAGTAGAAGTTTCACCTGATTAGTCACTAACATCTTTATTCTCTTTTCGCTTGTCTTTTTGCTTTTGTGTGCATTAGTTTTATTACTTGTTTACTTTTGTAAAATGTTTGTGGGTATCATTGCTGTAAACCCTCACGAGACTACAACTCGTCCACTAAGGACACCTAGGGGTTTAAAGGCTTGTTGCATATGCTAAATGCAACCGTGATCCCTACGAAAGTGGCTTAGTTAATTTATTTATGTTATTTTACTCTATGTTTTGCTCGAGGACTAGCAAAATGTTAGGTTTGGGGGTGTGATGAGTGGTATTTATATCACTATTTCCCACTCATTTTCACCTAATATTTTGTATAGTTTCTTGAGTTTTGTGAATGTTTTGATGTGTTTTGTGTTATTTTGTAGATAAATAAAGTTTCAGGACATTCTGGAGGTGATTTGGGCCAAAACAGTGAAAATTGGACAAAAAGGACATTTCAGTAAATTGTCAGCGTCGCGACGCCAAGACCTTCCGCGTCGCGACGCCTAAAATACGCCGAACAGTGCTAACGTGCGCCGGGTCCACAAATCAGAATCTGAGAAAAGTTTGACTTTGCTAAAATGCGCCGTGACACGTGTCACCATCACAGCCGATATGCTAACATGCGTCGTGCCACGTGTCAGCATCATACGGTGCCGACAGTCATCATCGCCACGTGTGCCACGTGTCACTCCAGGTCATCTCCATGTCATCAGCCACGTCAGCAAGTCAACAAGACAACACCGCCACGTCACCGCCATGTCATCATCAGCCAATCAGGAAGTGCCACGTGTCGCAATTCTACGGTGCCGACAGTCTCTTTCCCACGTGTCGCCACGTCATCGCCATGTCACCGCCACGTCAGTGCCACGTCAGCATCAATCATTGAGTATCTAATCCTTATCTGACACGTGGCGGATAAGAATCTCAGCGACCAATCAGAAGCCGCCACGTGTCACAATAATTGAAGCCCAACCACCTCGCCACGTGTCACCTTATCAGCTTATCCAGAATCTTCAAACAGAAGAACCAGAGCTTGCCACGTTGACAAAATCTGGCGTAGCGACGCTGAGGGCCCTAGCGTCGCGACGCTGGAAGCCTACCGAGCCCTATAAATTGAGCTCGAGATTTCAGAATTCAGTGCATCACTCTCTCTCTTATATTCTATCTAAAGAGAGAGTTTCTCTCTCTACTTTCTTTTAATTTTTAGTTTTTTAGTTTTTTAGTTTTGTAATTAATTTTAATTACGTTTTGTTAATATAGTAATTTAATTTTACTTTTTACTTTTTACTTTTTACAGTTTTTATTATTTACCATGAGGATGTAACTCCCCCAGCTAGGGTGAAAGGTAATTCTTTTACTGTTACTATTGATTAATCTCCTTTAAAAATAATATATTCACTATTTAAAATATTGACTTAAAAAGGATACCGCCAGATTGGTCGGTTGGTAATTCATTTTAATCTGGTTTAAACCTGACTAATAAAGGATACCGCCAGATTGGTCGGTTGGTAATTTAATTTTGGTTCCGCCTTTATGGCTGGTTGGACTTAATTTGACTTAATCAGGTTACCGCCTATATGGCTGGTTGGAAAAAGAATCACAAGTTTATATATTATTTTATTGGAGATATCTAAATTAGTAGTAGTAAAAGTAATTCCTTTTACCTTAGCATTTATTTTATTGCAATTTACCTTTCAGTATTTACTTTACCGCAATTACTTTTCAGCATTTTATGTCTTTTATTTTACTAGCCCTAGTTATGTGTCATAACTAAGTTAGTTATCTAGGGTTGTGATGAAATCCAATATCACCGACTTATAAGGGTTAGATTATAATTTGGGTATTATAAAGATTTATTTATTGAGTCTTAATCTTAATGCTCTTTAATTAACTGGCCATTAATTAAATTGATTAGGTAAACTTAAAATGAACTAGACATAGGGATTTTAAGTTTAAGACCTTAGACTCAATAGCCCACGATCTTCCTTGAGGATAGATAACCCTTTAATAGATTTCCTTACAAGATAGGAATATACCTGTCGGGCGGGGGGCCATAATTGGAACTTAATCTTAATGAATCTAGGTAATTTGGTTGACATAGACATATGGTTCAATTGGATTATACTAGGATTTGTAATTGACCATCGGAAGAGGCTTTTACATAATTTAGTGTTCTAGGTTAATAAATCAATATATTACCCAACTATAAGATAATCACTTCATCTTTAATTAATATTGAATAAATCACAACCCTAGATAGTTTTTAATATTGAATTTTCTTAAAATCTACTTTCGAACAATTTTATTTACTTGTCTTTAATTTAGAATCGTCGCCATTTCAAATCAATTAAACAACCTCTTAGATACTGGTAATCATTTGACCTCATAAAATTAATAGTTTTGATATTAAGTCCTCGTGGGATCGATATTTTTATACTACTTGAACGATACGTGCGCTTGCGTTATACGTGTGTGTGTTTACGCCGGTCATGTTTCTAGTCAAACTAGGTACATTATAACAGTTTCCTAATTTAAGTACATACCCAAAGGGTAGTTCCTAAACTTAGGCTTCTACGTTTAAAACAGTGACTCTTGTCTCGTTTCCGACTCGCAGGTCGATCTCAATTGAAGCCAGTCTCCTGCTTATCAGCAGATCCCGCACATCAGTACATATATTTATGTACTACATCTAGTTTCAAAAATCTAATTTTGAAACTAATAGTGAACATGTTTATGACAAACATACTTGAAGCCGGAGCCTTGCCCCACCTTCACTTCCTTCATGTCTGCCTTGACCATACGGCAGTCACACTTCCAGTGACTCCGTTTGCCACAGTTTAGGTAGACATCTTGGGATATGTCTTTTGTCTTCCTAGAAGACTGTGACGATTTTGCCTTTGCCCATTTTAGAAGCTCTGGCTCTGCCTCCTTGAGCATAGCCATCAACTCTCCAAGAGTTTACTCTTGGTTCATAATGAACCTGCCCCAGCTTTCGGGTAGAGACTATAAGATCAAATCTTTGGAAGTCTCGGACACGTAGGTAATGCCCAGCTAACCTAGCTGATCGATGTCAGCAATCATCTGCGACACCTAGTGTTCGACAGATGTACCCTCTGACATTCGCTAGCGAAAGAGCTTCTTTTGCAATTCGTACTTCTAAGATCTAAGATTAGATCTATGAAGATCTTTAATTTCAACATCATGGTATAAGGATCTAATCCTTAGTTTTAACGACAAAATTAAAGTGTCATTGCATTAAGCATAAAGGATTGAGCACAAAAGTTATAATCACCATGAGTCTTCCAAAACTCATGCTCCACTATTTGCTCAACTCCGGGCTCAGGCCCAAGATGTTTCTCTATCAAATAGAATAACTTCTCAGTTCCCAGGACTATCCTGAGGTTTTATTCCCAATCTGAAAATTGGAGCTGTTTAAAGACATTTTCTCCCAGGATTATGTTCTAAACGCTAATCTTTCACTTATCTTGATTCCAATAGTCCAACTATCCAATCAACGATTTCGGTTACAATCAAATATAATGATTACTATAGTCTAACTATATAATCAACTATTATTTGATTGGTTAAATTCAAATATATTGATTACTATAGTCCAATTAATAATCAACTATAAATGAAGTAGTTTGAATACAGTCCAACTGTTTAATTTAAAACAACAATTAAATATTAGTCCAACTAATATAAATTAATGACGAAAAATGAAATGAGCGCGTATTGGCAAGTATCTAAACGAAATTGCAAATTTAATACTTGCCTCCCACTATTTTTCGGCGAGCCTCTAACCCTCTGTGGAGTTCCCGGGAAACCTAGTTTCCTAGTGGGCTAGGATCCTGTTGAATAACACACAACCTTGACTTTGGCCAACAAGCTGTATGATATTTAATTAGGTAGATCTCTAAGATCAATTGGATCTCATCCAATTCCTAGATCCAGTAGGTGGACATTCAAGTCCGAAACATATATCAAATATATGCCAATATATCCAATATATTCCCTAACCTTTTTCCTCTGAATCAACTAAGCCTTGGCTTTGGCACAACAAGCTTAATGATTCCAGTTAAGCGGGACCCATTGACTTTGGAAAGCTTCGTAATCGATGTCGATAGACAAGAAGTGATCTTGACTTTGGCCAACAAATCACAACTTGGACAAGACATGCGATATGGAACAAAGCCTTCATGATTCAAACACATCCGCGATGGACAATGGTCTTGACTTTGGCCAACAAACCAGTGCCAATCTTGGATCTTGAGAGAGAATCACTCAATGGAATGAAATCGCTTAATATTTGTTGAGGGTTTTTTGTGTAATTGGTAACCAATTAATTATCTTTGATTAGGTCTCATCAGACACCCTTAAGCATGCATTCTAAACGCATAATAAGGAGCGGTAAATAAATTAATAATGATATGCGGATGGATATTTAAAACATTTTGTTCCTAGAACAAATCTCTCTTTTTCCTCTCCCCGGCTAGCACTATTCTTACTTCTACCCAATTACATAACACTTCTAAAGAAACCTCATTTACATTGAGGGGAATAGGTGAGAAGAGAAATACAAAGAATCAAGAGGTAATAGGCTGGACACACAGGTCCAATTTAATAAATTCTAAATTTATTACAACAATTTCAAAAATTGCCATTTCCTTTCTAATATCCATTCGATATACATTATTCATACATCACATCCATGTATTCACACAAAGCATGTTATCAATCAATCTAATCCAAATAATTAATCTTTAATTAATGACCATCCAATGTTCAAACAACGATTTGATTTGCGCGAGTCCAACTCGTTTAAGAATAAGTACTCAAAGTACAAATTCTTGAATTATATCGAACTACAATTTAAATCTAATTTAATTTGTATTCAATACTAATTCTATATTTAATTCCAATTAAATAATTATACTTTTAAATGTGCATTTACGAATTAGATTCTAAATCTAATCTTAATGGGTCTCAAAGCCCGATTAATTATTTAAAGGCCCATTTATCATATTTGGACTTTATGGAAATGTTTTTAGGCCCAATTGGATCCAACCAATTATCCTAAACCATACTTGGCCCAACCAAGCCCATTAAGCCCAAATACAACATTTTTAGCCCAATTCCAAATTAAGCCCAATTAATTTAATCACAATATTCCAAATATCACAATATAATTAATTAAAGTGTAATAGCCATAATTAATTAGTCAAATTAACATTTCCAAAATACCAATTTACAAAATTAATCATGTTTTAATTTAATCAATACATGTCCAACATTATTGAAGCAAAATCAACTCATTACATGCTACTACATGTCACGGCAATAGTGGATTTTTTTCATCAATTTTGATTTCAATCCAATTAAATCACAAATCAACTTATCCATTCATCTTAAACACATACAATGGTCTAAAATCAAAATCACCATGACATTAGGGTTCATATCCCATTCGGCCAAGCCTATCAATTTGGGGAAAATTAATCCAATTAATTTTTCTTCAAATTGATCATGCATAACTCTAAGTTATCAACATACAAGCATACTCAAACAAACAATTTGATCAAATCATGCTCAAATCAATTTTACCCAAATTTTAGTATATAAACCCTAATCAAATTTCATGCTTAATTTCGGCTCAAGATACCATTGTTGGGTTTTCTAGGTCAAACCAAGATCAATTAAGCATAAAATATGTGTGAATAAGCAAAGTAAGTTGCGGAAAATACTCACTTTGATCGGCTAAGTGGATGTAGGAGATAACAAAATTCCAAGCCTTTGTGTTGTGCTCCAAGCTCTCCTTTGATGTATGTTGAGCTTCCAAGCTTTGTGAATGAGATTCCAAACTCACGGGAAAGGTTTCCCTATCACCTTTGTATGATCTTTGTGTGCTAGCACTAGGAAGAATTTGCAACAAATTTCTTCCTTGGAGTCTTTGAAGTTCACGGAAAAGTGAACAAAAATGAGAGAGTTAGAGAAAAAAAATGGCGTGAATGAGAGAGAAAAAATGATGAATGAAATTGCATTTGATTTCAAAAATTAAATTGCCAAATACCAAAAGTTGGTATATGTCTTTCATACATCAAGCTTGTGTAAGTTACAAGCCACCAAAATCCACCAACTTCTATCAACAAAAAAGCTAATAAAGTTGACTAGGTGATGTGATTTGTGTGGGCCCCACTTTGATTCAAAATCCGAGTGGGCCCGCAAACACATTCCGGGCTCGGGTTCGTTAATTTCGAATTAACAAATTTTCCGTTGTGACGTAATTAAATCAAATTTAATTAAATAATTATGCCTAGCAAAATTACTATTCACGTCGCTCGCGAATTAATTCTAAATTAATTCGTTCGTCAGAATTAAAATCCAATTTTAATTCCGTTATGAAATCTAATTTCATTTAATATATCGAATATATTATTTTATCGATTAATTCCAAATTAATCGTTCTCTCTCTTCAAATAGTATTTTATCCCGGATAAAATATCTCCGTAATTAATCCTAGATTAATTTTCTCTCTCTTCTAATTAATCCCAGATTAATTATCTTCGAGTCATACGTCATCGGTGAATCTTCAGGAAGTGACCCATGAGATCCTTGGATATGTTGGTAGTAAATCTGGTCATCGGAGTATCCGAATACGTGCGTACCCGGCACCACGTTCTTACCGATTTACAAGACATGGTTGGCTTCTAGCAAAGCGCCATGCCTACCCAATTCTCCAGAAATATTCTTTTAAGGAATATGTAATCTATGTCAGGCGTAGTATACGTAGTATTGCGTATTGCGATCCAGTATCGGATGTCACATGCTAGGTCTGAGGCTGGAATTGTGTTTGCCCCGTACGAAGCACATATCGGATCTCTGGTAACTAGTCTCTATAATCGGATAAGCATGACCTAGTCATATTATCCTGATGACTCCAGTACATAAGAGTACTAGTTCCGTATCCTACGTGATCATCATCTCCATATGACTGGAGTGATACTTCCATCTTGACATCACACCTAATACACTATGATTCTCAATATACCTAGAAGAGGCGTACATAGAACCTGTTAAAGTCCCGGACGACCAAAACCAAAGTATATTGAATGTCGCAAGTACTAGCGATACAAGTCTCAGGTTAAGACCAAATACACCTACCCTGATTCGGACTCCCATAGACACATAGTCATACTACCAATGGGATTCCGAGGGGTCTATCCATAGCGAAGCTGTTTCCGTACCATCGATAAACAAAACCTCATATCACACTTGCATAAGTATCCAATACTTAAATATATGAAAACTATGATGTTATGCTCCCACAACGCGCACAAGTGCAATACTAGTCTATTCCGCATTATCGATGTCCAGTCTCGATAATACTACGAATAGGGATATTTAATGATTAAACCTTAATAGATTAATATTGTCTCATGTCTTATTAATCCAGAACTAATCATATGGACTTTTATCATTTATATATCCCGGTAATCCAATTACAAATGATAAAAGAGCAATTTCCTTTGTCACATAGTTATTTTGTACAACAACATCATGTTATATACAAATAGTGATGCTATGGGTCATAATTGTCCAACATCTATGTCGTTTGGAGAGCCGGTGCCGCAAACGACTCAACGCCACTCCATGGAGCGAGATTTTAAGACCAATGGATGTCTTGGAATATTTTGTTCTAATTAGATTAGTGTTAGAAAAAAATAACAGCCGATCAATGCAATTTTATCGCCTTGGTTATATTTTTTTTTGGTTTTGGGAATGTAAGGTCATAAGGCCAAATTTTTACAAGTGTTGTAAATTTATTTCCTATGTAAAAATTTCAAGTTGTTACATTTTATGTCATTTGGAGAGCCGATGCCGCAAACAACTCAACGCCACTCTATGGAGCGATATTTGAAGACCAATGGATTGTAACTTCCCCGATTCGGGGGATGTTACCGGCAGGGAAAATGCCATATTATTCCCCTGAGCCTTCATCTCTCTGACACTGCTAATCTCACTTATATACATACTTATACATGGGACCAATGTGTTAGTGTTCCTAGAACATGCCAAGGATATAATAAGCAAGAAAAGGTGTTCATAAATTCATTATAAGTTGCGGAATTACTTACATTGAATGGATTTGAGCTTTTAAAATTTTGAGAAGAAGATCTCCAAGATCCTTCCTTTATTGATTCCAAGCTTTGAGTTGGTTTCCAAGATCTTTCCTTTGATGATTCCAAGCTTTGAGTTGTTTGAATGAAGATCTCCAAGATCCTTCCTTTGTTGATTCCAAGCTTTGAGTTGGTTCCCTATCACCTTAGTTGATTCCATGAAGTGCTAGCTTTGTTGATTTTGCAACAAAATCAAAGAGAAGAGATGGAGGAAGCTCACGCCCATTAGGCTTGGTATTAGGGTTTTCATTTGTTTCAAGTGTTGTATTACACAAGTGAAGAGAGAGAGAAGGCTTTTGGTAAAATCCATTTTACCATTTTCACCTAAACTAGGTGGTTGGGTAAATGGTTTTACCAAAACCATTACAAGGTGGTTGGATGGTTGGTGGCTTGGCATAAATGCCAACTACCCTCCCAACTACCACATGTGAAGTGGGCCCCACATTTGAATTCAAAATTCAAATGGATTCTACGAATGTTTGCAGCGGCTCGGATTCGTTTAATCCGATTAAACGAATTTCCGTCGCTAAATAATTAAATCTAATTTAATTAAATGACGACGCCTCGTAAAGATATTACGAATGCCGTTTACGAATTAATTCTAAATTAATTCGTTCGCTCGTATTAAAGTCCAACTTTAATTTCGTAATGAAATCCAATTCATATTAATATATCCGATATATTAATTTTAGCCCATACGAATAAATTAAATAGAAAAATCAAATTTAACTATTAAATTTATTCTACCGATTAATTCCAAATTAATCGTGTTCTCTCTCTTCCCAACACATTTAATCCCAGATTAAATAATACCTCAATTAATCCCAGATTAATTTTCTCCATCTTAATTAATCCCAGATTAATTCTCTCTCTTAATTAATCCCAGATTAATTCTAATTCGAGTCAACTGTCATCGATGAATCTTTGGGAAGCGACCCAAGAGATCCCTGGATATGTTGGCAGTAAATATGGTCATCGGATTATCCGAATACGTGCGTACCTCGTACCACGTGCTTACCGATTTACAAGACATGGTTGGCTTCTAGCAAAGCACCGTGCCTACCCAATTCTCCAGAAATATTCTTACTGGAATATATAATCTATGTCAGGAGTAGTATACGTAGTATTGCGTATTGCGATCCAATATCTAATGTCACGTGCTAGGCCTGGGGCTGGAATGTGTCTGCCCTGTACGAAGCACATGTCGGATGTCTGGTAACTAGTCTCTATAATCGGATGAACATGACCTAGTCATATCATCCCGATGACTGCAGTACTTAAGAGCACTAGTTCCGTATCCTACGTGACATCATCTCCACTATGAATGGAGTGATACTTCCGTCTTGACATCACACCCAATACACTACGATTCTCAATATACCCAGCAGAGGCGTACACAGAACCGGTTAAAGCCCTGGACGACCAAAACTAAAGCATACCGATTGTCGCAAGTATTAGCGGTGCAAGTCTCAGGTTAAGACCAAATACACCTACCCTGATTTCGGACTTCCATAGACACATAGTCATACTACCAATTGAATTCCGAGGAGTCTATCCAAAGCGAAGCTGTTTCCGAACCATCGGTAAACACAACCTCTTATCACACTTGCATAAGTATCCAATACTTAAATATATGAGAACTATACTGTTGTGCTCCCACAACGCGCACAAGTGCAATACTAGTCTATTCCGCATTATCGATGTACAGTCTCGATAATACTACGACTAGGGATATTTAATGATTAATCATTCGAGGACTGATACTGTCTCATATCATCTCAATCCAGGAACTAATCATAGGGACCTCCTATCATTTATACATCTAGGTGATCTAATCACAAATGATAAGAGCGCAATCTCCTTGTCACATAGTTAATTTGTACAACAACACCATGATCTGTACAAATAGTGATGCTATGGGTCATAACTGTCCAAAACAATGCCCAACTCATCACTATAAATGCATAACGTTTTTCCATATTAATTACTCAATTTTACAACACGTTAATAGCTCTGATAGTGAACCATTTATAATACGTTACATATATAATACATGACATTTCATTACTCTGACTGACTGGACTTTGTTTCTGACTCGACCTGGTGGACCAAATACCCTAGTGACTGCCATCAGTATCTATCCTCCAGAGTGTAGACACGGTTAACTAAAGCACAAATCACAACCATTACAAGATATTATTTCGGGGCCAATTCTCTTATCCCCAGTGGAGTCGCCAGACTGTAGACAACAGAACCTGGGCAACGCTGTTCTAGGCTCGCGGCCTGGTTGGGAAGTACGAAATAACATGGAGTCGCCACCCAGTGTGAACCGGGACAAAGATTTAATGCCGCACTCACCCCTCGCAAGGAAGACCTCAAACCGTTGGTTCGGAATGGTCCCTTACTTATGTCACTTGTGATGATATAATTTGTGCAATTAATCAACCGAGTCTACTCAATAATCATGCTCAAGGGTACTTAGATCTAACATGCTTTCATCCAAATACTCCACGCAATATAACACAACAAGCATATTGAACCATTAAACCAAAGTAACAAATAACTAATTAAACATAAACATAAACTAAACGAAACATCATGCATAAAGAATGAAGAAACAACATGCCTAAATAACACAATCATGTTTTGGAAATTAAATAACAAGACTAAATTAAATCACGCTTAAAATAATAAATAAACGACCTAGAACTATGACATGCTCAATACAAATTTGGATGAGACGAGATATGTATATCTTAAGTGGTACATGGCATTGTATCCCGAGTGCAGACCACACTACCGTCCATTCGGAATCGGCTACGGAATTTACGTCCGGGTTTCCATCCGATATACCACAAAAGGGAACACATGTCCCGCTCATCCAACAATCACATCATGCTTCAAACGACTCTCATGCAATAATATTTTAAAATAACTGAAATAAAACGAAAGAAGATAAATAAAAAAGGGTGCCCTCAGTCTAAACTCTCTTGCCTCTCTCTTTTTCTGAGCCCCCAAAAACCAGAAACCCTAAGACTCATCTTCAACCTCACGCCACTCACTTCTCTGACCCCTCAAAACCCTAAGCTATACACGGCACACACACAAAAAAAAAATTGACTCCTCTCATACAACTCACGGGACACTTCCCTTAAAATCACGCAAACTGCTTCCCTCTGCTGACGTACCATCGACGAAGCCAAGTCACTTCCATTCAACGCACGCCCTTCTCGCCACACTCAAGTGCACTCTTCAATTCAGCCTACTCCACAGCCACTTACATATCGCCACTGACCAGGAGAAGCCCCTTCAACACGCCATTAGTCTTCGTCCACTAGCCATACATTCACGTCATTAGCCTCCCTTCACATTTAGATCTTCCTTCAACTGCCACCAGATCACGCCAGAATAAACCCTAAAACTGCACTACTCTTCACGCCATTTCAGCCACCTCGGTAGAAGAACATCAGCACAACCCTCCAACCACACGTCCATAAACCCTAGCTGACCTTCATGACCTAACAATCTTCACGCACCATTTGAGACACGACACTGCAGCCCCTGGAAATAAGGAGAATAACGCACCTTGGAAGCCCTAAACCTGCCTCACGTAATAAGCCTCCATAGCCCTCTTCTTGCAGCCCTCAAACACGCATATACAACATCCCCTCCACATAGCCCTAAATCACGTATATCCTTCACTGTAAATCACCCCCGAAACACACAAATCCCTCACCAAAACCGGCTCCAAAAATCGCCGAAACATCTCCTCAAGGGCCACGCCAATAGCCATGACCTTGCTCCCCTCTACGCACCCAAACAGCCACTGCCAGCGCCACTCTCCACTCACATCTGCCCCACGAAAACCAACCAACCTAAACCCTAAATCCTTGACACGCAAGCAGACCACTCAGCCTCTCTATAAACAGTCCTTTAAATAACCTAAAATAGTAACCAGAAAATACCTTGAAAACAGTAGCGAAACGGAGTGAAAATAGCAACCCGAGCAGTGAAACAGCGGGGAAAAACGTTGGATTAGTGAACCATAAAAGTTGCGGAGTATCGACCCTTCCGACGGCCCGGCCGTGTAACGCGCTTTCGAGAGACGACAAAGAGGTTAGACCTGAGGCACCCTTTTTTATTTATCTTCTTTCGTTTTATTTCATTTATTTTAAAATATTATTGCATGAGAGTCGTTTGAAGCATGATGTGATTGTTGGATGAGCGGGACATGTGTTCCCTTTTGTGGTATATCGGATGGAAAACCGGACGTAAATTCCGTAGCCGATTCCGAATGGACGGTAGTGCGGTCTGCACTCGGGATACAATGCCATGTACCACTTAAGATATACATATCTCGTCTCATCCAAATTTGTATTTGAGCATGTCATAGTTCTAGGTCGTTTATTTATTATTTTAGCGTGATTTAATTTAGTCCTGTTATTAATTTCCAAAACATGATTGTGTTATTTAGGCATGTTGTTTCTTCATTCTTTATGCATGATGTTCGTTTAGTTTATGTTTATGTTTAATTAGTTATTTGTTTACTTTGGTTTAATGGTTCAATATGCTTGTTGTGTTATATTGCGTGGAGTTATTTGGATGAAAAGCATGTTAGATCTAAGTACCCTTGAGCATGATTATTGAGTAGACTCGGTTGATTAATTGCACAAATTATATCATCACAAGTGACATAAGTAAGGGACCATTCCGAACCCAACGGTTTGAGGTCTTCCCTTGCGAGGGGTGAGTGCGGCCTTAAATCTTTGTCCCGGTTCACACCGGGTGGCGACTCCATGTTATTTCGTACTTCCCAACCAGGCCGCGAGCCTAGAACAGCGTTGCCCAGGTTCTGTTGTCTACACAGAGCTCATCCTCTAAGTAAACCTGCAAAATAAGGAAACTGGGAGTGGGGGGGGTTAAATCATTTGAACGATCTAAATAAGTGGACAGTTTATAAATAAATACTAAAACGCAAAACACATGGTTCTGAAATCCAATTTATCTCAAATTTATCTTTTCTGAAAATCTCTTTTATAAACTGAAACCAACTCTTTCTTTCTGAAAAGCTTTTCTAAAATCTGCTTTTTGGAAATCGCTTTTAAATTGCTTTTTCTGAAAACTTTATTTCTAGAAAAGCTTTCTCTAGAACTTTTCCGAAAACTGTATCTGAAAACTGTTTCTAAAAACTGGTCTTTGTCTCTGAAAACTTGACGTATGAGGGCGTTACGTATCACCGTCCCCCCATACGCCTAACTAGAGCCAGGAATGAAAATCCATGACTTTGGGGCGTTACGTATCGCCGTCCCCCAAGCCACTGAACTAGAACTGGGGGTGCAGATCCATGCTACCCTCCAAGCTCTGAAACTAGGATCTAGGGGCATCTGTCATCCCTAATCCTAAACTAGGATCTCGGGCATTACGTATCGACGTCCCCCCAGTCCTCTACATGTGCACATATGCTGTCCATCAATTTCATGTCTGTACAAGTTACATACTGAGGTGGATTTTTCCATCATGCCTCAAGAATCATAAAATCAAATTCTGAAAATATTTCTTTTCTCAAACATATCATAGAGCATAATCTTTCATGAAATAACTGCAATGAAAATCAAATAACGTCCTAAAGCGTAAAAGTAATTCTGTTATCAAAATAATAAAATGAAAATCAATTTAAAGAAAGAGTGTCCACTTATAGATTTAGAATTTGCTGGTGATGCCTTGCGATAGTGGCGGAACCGCATCTTCCGGTGATAATCTAAAATTAGCAAAATTCGTTAGTATCAAGGTTGCAAATTTGTATCCTTACTTAACAAACTTTATTCATTATTCATGATAACTCATTCGTACTATGTTACTAATATTTAAGGGTGGTCTAAAGATTTTTACTATGCTCGTTCGAGGATCTCACAAGCTACTTCACAAAACTCCATATTTTGCCCTCTGTCCATAAATTTCAGTGCACCAACACTGACTTTGAAAATTCAGTGTGCTTAATCGGTATTGAATTTGGGGCTGAAATTATAATAGAATACTCGCCTATGTGTCTATTTTATCTTAGATTTTACGGATCGTGATTTTGATTACTAGAACTCAAGTTATAAATTTTTCTTTACACCTTGTTCTGTTACCACAGAATCAGTAATTCACTGCAGTACGGCCAAGTTTGAAAATTCGGTGCGACTGCGTCTTAAGTCTAAAAATTCTCAATTTTGGATATGTTATTTGCAATCATGTCTAGTTCACTCAGAATTTTACGGTTTGGTAATCAGATATCTAAAACTCAAGTTACAAGCATAAACACACAGCCAGTCTAGGTTGCCCTGTAAACTGGTTTCGCTGCCTAGCTTCCGAATTATGCCTCCCTTCCGATTTTATTTAATTTAGGCAAAGACCCCAAATTTTATAGTGCCTAAACATACAATACCTGGCCTCAAATTTATCTGATCAATTATCTTTATTCATTCAGGTATTTCACCGTACACTTGATGTGCGAAACCAATTATATTTCTTATTCTCAATTTTCTTATTTCTCTAACCTTCCTAGCATATCTAATACAACCATTACTTATTCATTAACCAAACAACCAAAATCAGCCCATGTTCTACCATAAACCGAATCTTCATCTTCCAAAATAGCCAAAAATCTTCACCCATTCGCTACACTAAATTCACATTCATTAACTCCATCACCAACAACAAAACTTATCATAATTCATCATCTAATGTGTGTTTCACAATTATTTCTTAATCAAATAAAATGAAACAACCCATTAATAGAGCATGAAGAATTCAGCCAACCTTTGTTTATAATGGAAAAATTGGGCATTTTAACATCCAATCCTAATACATGTTCATATCATCAAGAAATACATGATGATAACTTCTAACATGCTTAACTATGGAAAACAAGCTAATTCCACTTCTAGGGTTTATGTTGGGCGAATTGGGGGAGCTAAACATACTTGACCAAAACTGAAAAATATGAAAGGAAAGGGAGTAAGAAGCTTACTTGACCAAGAGTAGCTTCGAGATTCACCATCATTCCTTGAAATTTTCATGAAGTTGAAGAAAATTTGGGGAAGCCATTAGAGTTCCTTGCACACGTTTTTCTTGGCTTGCAAAGATGAACGAATAGTGCTCTATTTATAGAGCAAGAAATATATTTTTTTTTGCAAATGAATGTCCCACATTTTGCCACATCACTTAATTCTAGCTTATTCCCGAATTTACTGTAATAGTCCTGGAATTTGCAATTTTTCCTGCTTCTGATCCAAATTTGGAAACAAGTTTAACTTGGAAGTTGTAGCTCTCGGTCTAAGATTTCCGACGATATAAAATTCATAAAAATCAGAGTTCATATGAGAAAGTTATAGCCCGATTACTAAAGACTGTTCGAAACAGAACATAAGATAAGTTTCGCGTCAGAATTTCATGGGACTTACCCATTTTATAAGCATGTATTTGCTCAAACATGATTTATATCAAGTATTATGCCCCCAAACTATAATAATCGTCAGGCTCTGTAGCGTACAAGTCGCCGGGATCACTAGATGTTACAAATTCTCCCCCCTTAAATAGGATTCGTCCTCAAATCCTTTTAAACCTGAAATTCTCGATACTAAACATCTTATCGTAAGTCACATGATTCTATTCTGGTGCAAGTATATAAAAGAATAATCTCTTGTATATTTCCTTAACACCGATCACAAACTAGCTTTCATCTGCATAACTTAACTATTTAACTCTCTATTTCTTACTAAGTTTCAACTACTTAGGGGTTATGTTCTTCCAAGTTCTCACTTCTCTAGATATCTATGGAGCTTAGCATTTTATAATTACATGGTTATATTCTTTATGTACTTTTTGCTTATTAGTGTTATCTACTGAATGGCTTGTACTAAGGAGGTCATTCTGAGTAGCTTCTTTAGGATCCTTCTCAATTGGCTTCTGACTTAAAAGCACAGTTCTTAAGCTGAACTTAATTTATGTATACTTTTGCTTAACTATATTCCTTATTTTTATGTCGACGCTGGCGATTCAATTTTTATTACAGTTCATTTTATGTCCATACTTTTACTTCCATTATCGCTATAAATTTGGTTATGATGTCTTTAACTTGTTCTCCATACATGGTTGCATCCTGGAATTCCCCCATTTTATTATTTCTATATTCTTGCTTTATCAAGTGTTGTTGATCATGTATACGCAAATATAAACAAACTTATGGATTTTATCTTTATCTGATAACCGTTTATGTAAATTATACCCAGATAACTTATACACTGTACTGAATGCATCATTCTCTTTTGATCTTATTCTATACCTAGGGGTTTCATGATCTATGTCTCTGTCGTCCTTACCAGAAGGATATTATCTTGGCATGCCCCTATCCATGTTTAATGCTATTATTTTATATCCTTATTACTGCTAAACTAATATTTTATCTCTCCATCGCTTCATCTAGACGACTTCTCTTTTAAGTCTCTCACTTCGGGCTATTTTCCTTTCCCATTTCATTCTTGTACTATATGCAAAGGCTTTATGTTTTCAAGCTCCTTCCTTGTTTCTGGGGGTATTTCAAGGCGAACATCGAGATTCATCTTTGGTGTTATTGTCTAACGAGGGTTGGGAGGGTGGGATTTTATCCTGGAGTCTTCTGGTTTCAGTGTTCTTACTAGCTATCTGTGCTGTGGTTGCGGGTTCTATTCATCAATAAATATGGGGCTCCCGTGTTTACTAGTGTCGGCTTCCATACTAAGATACTCCTACTAGGTACAATTTGAATTGCCTCTTTTGTCAACTTTACTTTTGCTTTGCTTCCCAACTATCAATCATACTACCTTTTATCATGAACCTCCTCTAGAATCATGCTTTCCAAATACTTCATCATGTTACTTTTTTACTTATTCCTACTAGTTTCTATTGCTTAACCCTCTTAAGTCGTTACTCTTTCTCAAAATCCTACTATACTCTATTTGTTATTCTTCTTTATGAAGTCTATTCCGCTACTTAGATTTTCTTTTCATCTTAGTTCTTTGAACTCCCTTTATCTTTACTCCACCGAGGACTTCATCAACATTGATTTCTTAGGACATCTCCACTATATTTTCTTGATTTGGGTGCTACTCTCTTCTAGTTCCTCATTCCCAATACTATGAGACTCTTATGAGTTATATGTTGTATTCCTGAAAGTCGCTCTCTCTCTCATTCCTTCGTACTTTTGAGTCTTTACTCCCTTAAAGATTTCCAATCAATAATGGCTTCAGATTTAGGCTAGACTTACTGTGACTCCGAACTATCCTATCTTGTGTTCCTTATCCATATTCCTTTGAACTTCTTAAGTTTGGCTATCTAGTCATTTTTTTTCATTTTTCATTTTTCTTTGATTCGTTTATCATATCAAATACACTCATTTACTGGTTCTCCTTACTGGGCTCTGAGTGTAAGGGTGAATACTTACTTCCCACTTTTGATTGGGTGACTATATTCTTATTAAAATAGGGGTTACTAGAAGTAAAAATTGCTATTTGTTCTGTCGAGACCTGAATCGACTACTTCATGTCTCAGGGTTCCATAATTTTACCATCTGTTTTGTGGTCTTCACTTACGTTGTCGTCTTAACGCTATGCTACATTTATCACCATCAGTACTGGATTCTCTTGTCACTTTCTATTCTCTTCTTACTGTTTCCATATTCATTTTCTTAATTCTAAACCATGCTACTGAGGCTAATGGTGGTTTGTTCTTCTGGTTGCTTTTTAGATCTCTACTCTCTGTTCTAACTATAAGCCATAACTTTGCTATCAAATCTTCCTACCCGCACATGTACTCCTTGTTAAATCCTGAGTCTCCCATATCTCATAAGTCTGCCCTTTTTGAACTTACGTGGAGTTCTACTGGTGTTGATCTGATCTATGGATTTCTCACAAGTACTACTACTTATTTATTCTTGACTTTGGTCAGAAACTTTCTTTTCTATCCACTTAATCCTCATTAGTTCCTCACTGGATGGTCTATTATTTAATGTTTTCTGTTTCTGACTTAGGTTAAATTTTCATCGAATTTCCCTTACAGTTATCCTCATCTAGGTTGGTATAGAGTGAGGCATGAATGTATATCTTAATAAATGCTGACGCTCTCATTCTGATTCTTTGTGTCCTGACATAGTCTACTACTCATGTAAGATATGTATGAGATAGACTCTGTTAGGACTACTTCTTTGATTGGTATCACTGAGGAATGAGAATCTAGATAATTTAGGGTCGCATCTATGTCGGATTTCTTGGGATAAGGTAAGTAATCATCTCTCGCTTACAACCTTCATTTGTTTACTTGAGAGCCTGAGTTTGGGGTCTAAAATCTTTTCATGCTCTTGGCATCTTTTATCTATTTGAATTCCCACATCTAATCTTGATTTCTTGCTTCTTTTATCTTTCTGCCTATTCTTCATTACTCGGGAGACTTGCTACCTATAAGAGGTATTCAAAGCTATTGGATATTCTTGAAGAAATTTTCGGATGAAATGAGGAGTCTCACTAGAAAGGAAAGAATCTTATGAGAAATGAAGGAACCGTGCTTAGGTTTTCCTTTTGCTCATGCTTATTCTATTCTCATTACTATTATAAGTTCTCACATTTCCTTACTTATCTGTTTCTATATCTTTATCTTTTGTTGACTCTGGTTGCTTGAACATCTATATATTTTTCCTTACTTTTCTTTATAGCTTTCTCTTTCTCTTTCTACTTTTCTGGGTGGGTATCCTTAGAACTTTACTGTTTCTTTATGTCTCTATACTTTTTTGTCTTTGACTGCTTTAACTTCTATGCATCTTTTCTCCTTTTCCTATAACTTTCTTTTCCACTCCCTTAAGCAACTATTCTTAGTACTTGTATTTTCTAGTTTCGTAGCTTAACTTGATCTTTTACTAATAGTTTCGAGTGATCATGGTATGATTTATAACTAGAGTATGAATTAGGGTTACTTATTGGAAAGAAATTCAAGTAGCCTTGAGAATGCTTACTAACCTATCCATAGGATTTGAGGACGTACTCGAGGATCGGATATTGGAGAGGTAGTGTCTCATATACGGGTATCCTGAACATACTGCGTATATAAGACCCCAACACTCTGCCCACTGCAGTCACTGACTCCCTAGACCATGCTCTGATACTATCTTTGTAACATCCCCGATCCGAGAGATGTTGCCGGCAGGGAATAGGCCGTACTATTCCCTTGAGCCTCCGTCTCTCTAACACTGCTAATCTCACGTATATACATACTTATACATGGGACCAATGCCCAACTCATCACCATAAATGCATAACGTTTTTCCATATTAATTACTCAATTTTACAACACGTTAATAACTGTGATAGTGAACCACTTATAATGCGTTACATATATAATACATGACATTTCATTACTCTAACTCGACCTGGTGGACCAAATACCCTAGTAACTGCCATCAGTATCCATCCTCCGGAGCTCATCCTCTGAGTAATCCTGCAAAACAAAGAAACTGAGAGTGTGGGGGTTAGATCATTTGAACGATCTAAATGAGTGGACAATTTATAAATATACTAAAACGATTTTGAAAACACATGGTTCTGAAATCCAACTTATCTCAAATTTATCTTTTCTGAAAATCTCTTTTATAAACTGAAACCAACTCTTTCTTTCTGAAAAACTTTTCTAAAATCTACTTTTCTGGAAATCTCTTATAAACTGCTTTTTCTGAAAACTTTATTTCTGGAAAAGCTTTCTCTGGAACTTTTCTGAAAACTGTTTCTAAAAACTGGTATTTGTCTCTGAAAACTTGATGTATGGGGGCGTTACGTACCGCCGTCCCCCCATACGCCTAAATAGAGCAAAGAATGCAAATCCATGACTTTTTGGCATTACGTATCGCCGTCCCCCAAAGCATGCCACTTATGTTCCTGAAACTAGTGGTCTTGGGGCGTTACGTATCGCCGTCCCCCAAGCCACTGAACTAGAACTGGGGTGCGGATCTATACTACCCTTCAAGCTCTGAAACTAGGATTTGGGGGCATCTGTCATCCCTAGTCCTGAACTAGGATCTGAGGGCGTTACGTATCGCCGTCCCCCCAGTCCTCTACATGTGCACATGTGATGTCCGTCAATTCCATGTCTATACAAGTTACATACTGAGGTGGGACTTTCCCTCGTGCCTCAAAAATCATAAAATCAAATTCTGAAAATATATCTTTCTCAAACATATCATAGAGCATAATCTTTCATGAAATAACTATAATGAAAATCAACTAATGCCCTAAAGCGTAAACGTAACTCGGTTATCAAAACAATAAAATGAAAATCAATTTAAAGAAAGAGTGTCCACTCACAGATTCAGAATTTGCTAGTGATGCCTTGCGATAGTGGCGGAACCGCATCTTCCGGTGATAATCTAGAATTAGCAAAATTCGTTAGTATCCAGGTTGCAAATTTATATCCTTACTTAACAAAATTTATTCATTATTCATGATAACTCATCCACGCTATGTTACTAACATTTTAGGGTGGTCTAATGATTTTTACTATGCTCGTTCGAGGATCTCACAAGCTACTTCACAAAACTTCATATTCTGCCATCTGTCCAGAAATTTCAGTGCACCGACACTGACTTTGAAAATTCGGTGCGCTTAATCGGTGTTGAATTTGGGGCTGAAATTTTAATAGAATACTAGACTATATGTCTATTTTATCTTAGATTTTACGGATCATGATTTTGAAAGGTAGAACTCAAGTTATAAATTTTTCTTTACACGTTGTTCTGTTACCACAGAATCAGTAATTCACTGCAGTGCAGCCAAGTTTGAAAATTCGGTGCGACTGCGTCTTCAGTCTAAAAATTCTAAATTTTGGATATGTCATTTGCTATCATGTCTAGTTCACTCAGAAATTTACGGTTTGACAATCATATGTCTAAAACTCAAGTTACAAGCATAAACACACAGCCAGTCTAGGTTGCCCTGTAAACTGGGTTCGCTGCCTAGCTTCCGAATTATGCCTCCCTTCCGATTTTATTTAATTTAGTCAAAAACCCCAAATTTTATAGTGCCTAAACATATACTACCTGGCCTCAAATTTTCCGATCAATTATCGTTATTCATTCAGGTATTTCACCGAACAGTTGATGTGCGAAACCAATTATATTTCTGATTCTCAATTTTCTTGTTTCTCTAACCAACCTGGCATATCTATTACACCCCATTACTTATTCATTAACCAAACAACCAAAATCAGCCCATGTTCTGCCATAAGACCGAATCTTCATCTTCCAAAATAGCCAAAAATCTTAACCCATTCGCTATACTAAATTCACATTCATTAACTCCATCACCAACAACAAGACTTATCATCATTCATCATCTAATGTGTGTTTCACCATTATTTCTTTATCAAATAAAATGAAACAACCCCTTAATAGAGCATGAAGAATTCAGCCAACCTTGTTCATAATGGAAAAATTGGGCATTTTAACATCCAATCCTAATACATGTTCATATCATCAAGAAATACATAAGATAACTTTTAGCATGCTTAACTATGGAAAACAAGCTAATTCCACCTCTAGGATTCATGTTGGGTGAATTGGGGGAGCTATAAATACTTGACCAAAACTTAAAAATATGAAAGGAAAGGGAGTAAGAAGCTTACTTGACCAAGAGTAGTTTCAAAATTCACCATCATCCCTTTAAATTTTCATGAAGTTGAAGAAAATTTGGGGAAGCCATTGGAGTTCCTTGCACACGTTTTTCTTGGCTTGAAAAGTTGAATGAATAGTGCTCTATTTATAGAGTAAGAACTGATTTTTTGTTGCAAATGAATGGCCCACATTTTACCACATCACTTAATTTTAGCTTATTCCCGAATTTACTGTAGCAGTCTTGGAAATTGAAATTTTTGACCTGCTTCTGGTCCGAATTTGGAAACAAGTTTAACGCGGAAGTTGTATCTCTCGGTCTATATTTTCTGACGATATAAAATTCATAAAAATCGAAGTTGGTATGAGAAATTTACAGCCTGATTACTAAATACTGTTCGGAACGGAACATAAGATAAGTTTCGCGTCAGAATTTCAAGGGACATACCCATTTTATGAGCACGTACTTGCTCAAACATGATTTATATAAAGTATTATGCCCCCGAACTATAATAATCGTCCGGTTCTGGTAGCGTACAAGTCGATGAGATCACCAAATGTTACATGGATGCCTTGGAATATTTTGTTCTAATTAGATTAATATAAGAAAAAATAAAAGCCTGGTCAATGCAATTTTATTGCCTTGGTTATTTCTTGAAAACCTGGAAAACAGGCAACGTCGCTACATCCTCAATGCAGTGTCGTGGCACGCATGCCTGTTGTTTGAGTGTCGCGACATTCAACATCTTGGGTCGCGACGTGGACTAGAATTTACATTATACATGGGTTTCTACTACAACGCATCGCGACTCCCATCTGTATGTGTATGGTTATTTCAAAATATTTGAATAACATGTCATATAACTTCGGATGCCTACTCTTGTATTTTCGCATGCCATAACATGTTTTAGATGCATGAATATTCTAGTCATAAAATGTGATTTTATGAAATTTAAGAGTTAAATTGGAACATGATATGGATGGAAACAAATTAATAAGATCAATTGGTTTAATGGTTTTAAATTGAAAATTCAAAAATTTAATATACATAGTCTTTATACATAGTCTTGTATTTTCGCATGCCATAACATGTTTTAGATGCATGAATATTCTAGTCATAAAATGTGATTTTATGAATTTAAGAGTTAAATTGGAACATGATATGGATGGAAACAAATTAATAAGATCAATTGGTTTAATGGTTTTAAATTGAAAATTCAAAAATTTAATATACATAGTCTTTATAAGTGCATTATTTTTCCATTGGTATATCGGATGGAAACCCAGACGTAAATTTCATAACCGGTTCCGAATGGACGGTAGTGTGGTCTACACTCGGGATACAATTTCATGTACCATTTGTATTTATAACGCGCTTACATTAAGTAAATAGTGTAATTAAAATTTGTCCATTTGTTGAATTTTAAATTTTAAACTTGTTAGTGAACTGATATTTTAAGTGTTAAAATAAATTAGGTCATTAAATCAAACTTAATTAAATTAGTTTAATTAAGTAAAATATTAGTGGAGACTAATGGATATTAGTGAATAAAATTTTAAGAGTTAAAATTGGTTAGATCACTAATTATACACTAGTGTTAAATAGAGTTATATTTTAGCCGAGCATAAACTTATAGACACTAGTTACTTAAAATATTAGATATTTTAAGTAAAAACCTTAAACTACAAAATAGTGAGTGGGAGAGGGACATATGAAAATATATCTCGTGATCTCCGATGTTAGTCTGAAAATGTGAGATTCAAAAGGCGCCTCGAGATGGCTTTGTTTTCATACCCCTACATATGGTATCCAATTTGGGTCAATATCAAGTTTGGATTTTGAGATGATAAGAACTCTAGATGTATCTGGTGAACTGACCTACCTTATGGCGGCACTTCACTAGTTAAGTCCAATGGTTCTGAAACAACGGGTTACAGTCACAAAGGAATGATTAAAAAGTTAATCGAAATTCCTTGATCAAATCAAACGATGGTCGGTTAATATAGAAATAGGAGTTATTCCCGCATATATTAATCAATTAAGATTGTCTTGATCTATCATGCAAATACTTGAACTACCCTACGACATCACTTATTTATGGGATGATAGATTTTCGTGGCATAGTTGTTGGATAATTATGACCCATAACATCACTATTTGTAAAAGACATGGTGCTATTTGTACAAATTAACTATGTGACAAAGGAAATTGCTCTTTTATCATTTGTAATTAGATTACTTGGATATATAAATGATAAAAGTCCATATGACTAGTACCGGATTAATAAAATATGAGACAGTATTAATCCACGAAAGGTTTAATCATTAAATATCCATAGTCGTAGTACTATCGAGACTGGACATCGATAATGCGGAATAGACTAGTATTACACTTGTGCGCGTTATGGAAGCTTAACGGTATAGTTCTCATATATTTAAGTATTAGATACTTATGCAAGTGTGATAGGAGGTTATGTTAACCGTTGGACCGGGAACAGCTTCGCTCTGGATAGACCCCACGGAATCTCATTGGTAGTATGACTATGTGTCTATGGGAATCTGAATCAGGGTAGGTGTATTTGGTCTTAACCTGAGACTTGCATCGCTGAGACTTGCGACAATCAGTACGCTTTGATTTTGGTCGTCCGAGGCTTTAACAGGTTCTGTGTACGCCTCTTCTGGGTTTATTGAGAATCGCAGTGTATTGGGTGTGATGTCAAGATGGAAGTATCACTTCAGTCATATGGAGATGATGATCACGCAGGGATACAGAACTAGTACTCTTAAATACTGCAGCTATCGGGATGGTATGACTAGGTCATGATTATCCGATTACAGAGACTAGTTGCTAGTGATCCGATATATGTTTCGTACGGGGCAGACATACTTCCAGCCCTAGGCCTAGCATGTGACATATGATATTGTATCTTAATACTCAATACTACGCCTGATACAGATTATATATATTCTATGTTGAATATATTTCTGGAGAATTGGGAAGGCACGGTGTTTTGCTAGAAGCCAACAATGTCTTGTAAATCGGTAAGAACATGGTACCGGGTACGCATGTGTTCGGATAATCCGATGACTGTATTTACTGCCAACATATCCAGGGATCTCTTGGGTCGCTTCCCAAAGATTCACCGATGACACTTGACTCGAACAGAATTAATCTGGGATTAATTATGAGAGAGAAAATTAATCTGGGATTAATTACGGTAAGAATTTTATCTGGGATTAAATTCGTCTAGAAGAGAGAGCGCTATTAATTTGGAATTAATCGGCAAAATAAATTTAATAGTTAAATTGGATTTTACTATTTAATTTATTTATTTGTGCGAAAATAATATATTGGATATATTAATTGAAATTGGATTTCAACACAGAATTAAAATTGGATTTTAATTCAAGCGAACGAATTAATTTGGAATTAATTCGCAAGCGACTTCCGTAATAATTTTACTGGGTATTATTATTTAATTAAATTAGATTAATTACGTAGTGACAGAAAATTCATTTAGTCGGATTAAACGAACCGGGCCCAAAGATTGTAGTGTAAGCTAACTTGAATTTTGAATTCAAAGTGGTGGGACCCACTAACTTACATCAACATGTCAAATGTGTGATGGAAGTTGTTGGTTGCATTTAATGCAATTTTACACACAACTAAAGATTCTTGGACAAGCTTTGTATCATAACACATTTTGACTTTTGGAAAGTGAAAAAACACTGCATCTATCTTCTCCTCTCCAATGGCCGAATATTGCTCCCTTTGGAAGGGAAAATTTTCTTTCAAATTTTGATGAAAGCTAGCATTTTGGGAGTCAAACAAGGTGATAGGGAAACTCACCATTGAGTTTGGAATTCAATTCAAAGGCTTGGAGCTTCCATTACAACAAAGAAAGTTTTGAAACTTCTCATCCAATCAATGTAAGTATTCCGCAACTTACTCGTTAAATTCACACTAGAATCATGTTTAGGATCCTTGGCATGTCTTAGAGACACTAACAATGGTATCAGAGCCACCTAAACTTGATTTCAAAATCTAGGGTTTATGGACTTTAATTTGGGATTTTTTTCTTTGAGCATGATTTGTCTAAATTGATTGTTTGGTTGTGTTAGTATGATGATGAATTGAATTTGTGCATCATTGGATTTGTGATAAATTGATTAGATTAATTTTCCCCAAATTCACATGCATGGCCGAAACTAGCCCTAGATAGGTTCATGGTGATTTTTTAAATTTGACAATTGGATATGTTAATTGGCATGAAATTGAATATTAATTGTTGATTTAATTGGATTGAAATCAAAATTGGATGTTAATTTCATCTATTGCAGTGAACTTGAGCATGTTGGAATGAATTGGTTTTGCTTCAATTTGTGTTGGACATGAATTGGATAATTAAGCATGATTAATTAGATTAATTGGTGTTTTGGAAATATTGGATTAATTAATTAATTGTGTTAATTACACTTTAATAAAAATTAATGTGATATTTAGAATATTATGTTAATATATATTAGTCTTTAAATTTGGAATTTATTAAATTGGACTAATTTGTTGTATTTGGGCTTAATGGGCTTGGTTGGGCCAAGTTTGGTTTTGGTCAATTGGGTTGGATCCAATTGGGCCTAAAACCATTTCCATAAAGTCCAAATATGACTATTGGGCCTTCAAATAATTTAATTGGGCCTAATGGGCCGAAATTGATTTTTGGCAATAGGGTGATTCCTATTTGGGCCTAGGCATTTTGGCTTTGATCCATATTGGCCAAAGCCCATGCCTTAAAAATTAATTGAAAGCCCATTGGACTTTAATTGAATAGTATTGGATTTGGAATCCAAGTCTTTAAGGCACATAAATAAGTGTAATTATTTAATTTGGAATTAAATTCAAATTAGTATTGAATACAAATTAAATTGGATTTAAAATTGTAGTTCGATATAATTCAAGAATACGTACTTTGAGTATTTATTCTTAAACGAGTTGGACTCGCGCAAATCAAATCGTTGTATGAACATTGGATGGTCATTAATTCAAAGATTAACTAATTGGATTAGATTGATTGAATAACATGCTTTGTGTGAATACTTGGATGTATTTGTATGAATAATGTATATCGGATAGATATTAGAAGGGTGGGGGCAATTTTGGAAATTATTGTAATAAATTTAGAATTTATTAAATTGGACATGCGTGTCCAGCCTATTATCTTTTTACTCTTTGTATTTCTCTTCTCACCAATTCCCCTCTATGTTAATGAGGTTTCTTTTAATGTTATGTAATTGGGTAGAAGTATGTAAAGTGCTAGCGGGAGAGAGGAAATGGAGAGATTTGTTCTACGAACAAAGTTTGTTATATATTCATCTGCATATCATTATTAATTTTATCTGTGCCTTATTATGCTTTTAGAATGCATGTTTAAGGGTGTATGATGAGACCTAATCAAAGATAATAAATTGGTTGCCAATTTACGCGAAAAACCCACACTTTAATATTAAGCGTTTTTCCTTCCATTGAGTGGTTATCTCTCAAGATCCAAGATTGGCATTGGTTTGTTGGCCAAAGTCAAGACCATTGTCCATCGCGGATGTGTTTGAACCACGAAAGCTTTGTTCTATATCGCATGTCTTGGGCGGTTGTGACTTGTTGGCCAAAGTCAAGGTCACTTCTAGTTCATCGATGCGGATTACGAAGCTTTCCCACTGTCAATGGGTCGCGCTTAACTGAAATCATTAAGTTTGTTGAGCCAAAGCCAATGCTTAGTTGATTCAGAGGAAAATGTTAGGAAATATATATTGGATATATATCTCGAACTTGGAGGTCCACCTACCGGATCTAGGAATTTGATGGGATCCAATTGATTTTAGAGATCTACTTATTTAAGTTTCATACAGCTTGTTGGCCAAAGTCAAGGTTGTGTGTTATTTAACGGGATCTTAGCCCACTAGGAAACTGGGTTTCCCGAGTACTCAACAAATGGTTAAAGGCTCACCGAAAAATAGTGGGAGGCTAGTATTAAATTTACAATTTCGTTTAAATACTTGCCAATACGCGCTCTTTTATTTATTTATCGTTGTTATAAATATATTAGTTGGACTAATATTGAATATTGCTTTCTTTAAACAGTTAGACTGTACAACACAATACTCCACTTGTAGTTGGTTATATAGTTGGACTATAGTAACCATTACATTTTGTGTGTACCCGAAATCGTTGATTGGATAGTTGGACTATTGGAATCAAGATGGCTGGAAAGATTAGCGTCAGGGACATCATCATGGGCGATAATGTCTTTAACGGCTCCAATTTTTCAGATTAGGAAATGAATCTCAGGATAGTCCTGGGAGCCGAGAAGTTACTCTATGTCATAGAGAAACCTTTCGGGCCTGAGCCCGGAGTTGAGCAAATAGTAGAGCATGAGCTTTGGAAGACTCATCGTGATGATAACTTTAGTGCTCAATCTGTCATCCTTGTCGCAATGACTCCTCAATTTCATCGTTAGAACAAAGGATTGGATCCTTATAGTATGATGTTGAAATTGAAGGATCTTCACAGATCTAATATTATATCTCAGAAGCACGAATTGCACAAGAAGCTCTTTCGCTCGTGTATGTCAGAGGGTACGTCTGTCGAGCACTATGTGTCGCAGATGATTGCTGACATCGAACAGCTAGGTCAGCTGGGCATAACCTTCGAGGTCGAGACTTCTATAGATTGGATCTTACAGTCTTTGCCCGAATGCTGAGGCGAGTTCATCATAAACTACAACATGATGAACCAAGAGAAGACTCTTGGAGAGTTGATGGCTATGCTCAAGAAGGCAGAGCCAAAACTTCTAAAGGGCAAGAAGCGCAAGGCGCACCTCACTTCGACATCCTAGAAGGCCAAGGCTTGGCCGAAGGCTTCTGGGGGTGTGAAGAAAAGGAAGAAAAAGGGCAAGGCTAAATCATCACAGTCTTCTAGGAAGACTAAGGACATATCCCAAGACGTCTGCCTATATTGTGGCAAACGGGGTCACTGGAAGCGTGACTGCCGTGAGTACAAGGCGGAGTTGGAGAAAGTGAAGACGGGTAAGGCTCTGGCTTCAGGTATGTTTGTTATAAACATGTCCACTACTGGTTTTAAAAATTAGATTTTTTATTCTGGATATGGTACTCACATATGTACTGGTGTGCAGGATCTGCTGATTAATAGGATACTAGCTTCAGGCGAGATCGACCTACGAGTCGGAAACAGAACGAGAGTCGCTGTTTTGGCCGTTGGGACCTATGTTTTGAACATGTCCTTGGGGCATGTAATTACATTAGGTGACTGTTATTTTGTACCTAGTTTGACTAAGGAACATCATCTCTGCATTTTGTTTAACCTGTTGCGGGTGTACCTTTGTATTCTATAACACTGGGTGTTTTGTATATAAAGATAACATTTTGATATGTACGGCAGATTTTAATAATAGTCTTTATATTTTGAATATAAATGAATCTCAAACATATAACATGACAAACAAAAGGCTCAAACTGAGTAACACATATGAAACTTATTTGTGGCATTGTCGTCTGGGACGCATTAACAAGACTCGTATATCCACTCTTTGGAAGAATGGATTCTTGGACGAATTTTATTCCAATTCAAGTGACGTCTGCGAATGTTTTTTATTAGGCAAAGTGCCTAAAACACCTTTTAGTGGTAAGGGTGTACGTGCCACCGAGCTGTTAGCCCTCGTTCATGGTGAAGTATGTGGGCCCATGTCTAGCCAGGCTAGAGATGGATATGAATACTTCGTAACCTTTACGGATGTTGCATCATGTTATGGTTATGTGTATCTTATGAAACACAAGTCAGAAACTTTTGATAAATTCAAAGAGTTTCGACACGAAGTAGAAAAACAGACCGGCAAAAGTATTAAAACATTACGGTCGGACCGTGGTGGAAAATGCTTGAGCAATGAGTTTCTTGATTACTTGAAAGAGTATGGTATTCTTTCACAGTGGACTCCTCCCGGAACACCTCAATTGAGTGGTGTGTCCGAACGGAGAAACCGAACTTTGTTGGACATGGTAAGGTTAATAATGAGTCGCATTGAGCTATCAATTTCCTTCAGGGGATACGCATTTAACAGTGCAATACTTATTTTGAATAAGGTTCCGTCAAAGTCTGTTGGACAGACTCCATATGAAATATGGACAGGAAAAAAACTGGGTTTCTCATTCCTGAAGATTTAGGGATGTTGGGCATACGTTAAACATTTGGATGGTACCAACTAGAACCCAAATTGGATAAGTACCTATTAGTAATTGGTTATCCTAGGGAAACCAAAGGATGTTGTTTCTGTAACCCATTAGAGAACAAAAATATTTGTTGCTCTCTGTGCGGTTTTCCTTAAAGGAATTC
>SKCR01040083.1:0-60365 GCA_019454045.1 Zanthoxylum bungeanum
GAATACCAAATGACTCACAGATGATTGCTAATAGTACACCACCATAAATAGGAATCGCCTCGAGTCGAGTAGCATATGTGATCCTTTGACTCTATGACATCATTGATTTTGTGTGTGATCCTCCACATTTTGATACCATGTATGTCAGAGACCTTTCATGGTCTGACCGCTAGATGGTCGTTGGGTGTGGACCGATGTTCTCGGTAATCGGTGCGTATCAAGATAGGATCTATTGGCCTGAATGTATACTATAAGGGGTTTAGGTATCCATGTTTATGAGTCACAATTCTTAAGATTTTGGCCAAATTCGATCACCTAGGGTTGATTGCGTATACATCATAAATAATATTCTTATTAGTTATAGAGAATCATAGACATGTCGACAATATGAGATGTGCGCCTTGAAAAATTGACTGTACATTCTATATTTCCTAAACAAAAGTCGGATAGCCTATGATGGAAGGATTTCTTAAACATATGTGATGACCTCGACTTGTATATTTCAGAAAGTTCGTTCGTGTTCTTTGTAATTTCGGAGGTGGCCGAATTGTGTACATATGAACTAGGCTCATTTAATGAACGTGTCTGAACTTAGAGAGTATCGTAATATTAGTGTATTCTTTGAGCACTCGAGTAGCCAATCATGATGGATAATAAATAAAAATATTTGATATTATAATTATCAATCAAAATAATAAAGTGTTATTAGATAACATAAATTATTTATAAGACCAATTGGGATTAATTAGATTAATCCAAATTAATAATCATGTAAGAGCTTTGTTGTAATTTCATAAATATCTCTACAATTGGAGGATATTTTGGTAATTATAAAATATGTAATAATAAGTGTATATCACTTGATTAATTTGATTAATCAAGTTAAATAAAAATATTAAGATTACATCTACTATGCATATTTAGATAAATTGGATTAAGCCCACCTAAAAGTTGATTGAAAATTTTATTAATTAAAAATAAAAGTTTGACTATAAAAGACAAGCTTGAGTATTTTTGATTAAGCAAGCAAGAAGTTAACCTAAAGAGCTTTGGAGGTTCTCTATAATTTTCAACAAAGAAAAGAAAATTAGATGGATCATCCAAGCTTGCTAGGTATGATTGATCTTCTCCAATAAGCTATATTTTTCATTAGTGATTTATGTCATTACTGAAGCATATGGTGATGTATTATGTATTTGATGCATAATAACATAGCTTGAAGTTGGGATTAGGTTAATGAATTGCATATAGATGCTTTGGAAGCATATGATTATGATTAGGTCAAATTTTATGCATGTTGGATATGAAATACAAAATTGGAGTTTTGAACTCTAGGTGAAAGCTTGGAGCAATGATTATCATTCTAGAATCACTTGAACACATTTAAGTGACATGTAATTGTCCATTGGTTACTTCTTTGTTAGATTCTTGTTGGTTTTTATTTTAGATTCAAAGATATATATTTATGTATTTTGAACATATATATGTTTCGTATAATATTTGATATTTTTTTAAAAATGATTTTGTTTTATATCCTGTGTTGATGTTTTTATGTTAAAATTAGATTTTAGGTGTTTAGAGAAAATTGGAAGTGATTTGGGTTAAAAACAAGTGGAAATTGCTCTCTGGTATCAATTTCTACAGGTGCGCGGTGCAATGTGCAATCACTCATGGTGCGACAAACAGAGAGCTGGTGCTATCGTACTTGCGTGTTGCAATGCGGGAGCACTACGCGTCGCGACACTCAGGGGGGAGTCACGACGTGCCAACTTGTGCGGTGTGATGCATCGAGAGTTGATGCTCTCACACTTGACGAGCCGAGAGTTGATGTAACGTACTTGCGAGTTAGGAAGCAAGCACATCATGTGTCGTAATGTTCGTGCGCTAAAACTTCTTTTTCTCTATTTAGGATCTCCTGGACAACGATTTATCCCAGATATTTTCCTATGGACTTGTAATGGAATATAGCATTCCATTTAATTATTTAAAAATACATCCATATTCTATATTCATTGGTTGTACCCGATTCCGTTACCCAGGGCACTTATCTGACCCTAGGTGTTTCGCATTCGCCCCAACATGGATAACAGTCAATTAGGCACTTATCGTTTCTAATATTTCATCCTAAAGCAAAAAAATTCTTCATTAGACTTATATTTTACTACCTAGGATTAAATAATTTGTTTATTTTTTTGAATTGCAAGAACTAACACTAACATGCACACACACCCAAACTTAAATTTTTCATTATCCTCTGTGTAAGATAAGTTAAAAGAAAAAAGAATAAGGAACAACACTACCATCCACTGAGTTTATTAGTATCCTGCTAGTTAGACTCTGGATGCGCAGACTGTGTGGGTTGTGCTAGTACCTGCATAAATACACATGCAAACTATTAAACATGCAATTAACACAAGATAAAATAGAACTAAAGTAATGACAACAAATATAAATGCTTTTGTTGCCTCCCCACTAGCGCTAAGTTTAAGGTCTTCAGCCAGACATTCTATAAAGATTGTTATTCAATGAGGTTTCATTGTGGCTTTATACGTCCTAGATAGGACAGTGCTATGGGCATTACTCTTCAAGCGCCTCTTCCAAAAATGAGATGGAAAATATAAGCCTTTTCCACTTTGTGCTTATGCAACCTTCTTTAACATTTTAGTTTCTTAGAAGGTCTTGAATGGAAAGATAGCCTTCCAGGAGGTCTTGTAGGATGCTTGAGTTTAAATGGTTGTGTCATTCTATCATGGTTATAAGTAAACCCGGCAATGGTTCGGTTTGGTTCCGAACCGGAACCGAACCGAATGGTTCCTGGTTCCATGAGTGTGGAACCAGAATCGAAATCGGAACTGAACCGTTCGGTTCTGGTTCCATTTGTTTTTTTGTTTTTTTTGCTTTATTGAAAATAAAAAATTTAGATTGATAAATTAAAATAATTTAAAATTATGAATTTGAATTTATATAATAAACTTACATTACATAATTACATTAAATTACAAATAAAATCCTATATAAGAAAATAATAAAAAATTATTAAATTAAAGAGCTTGAACTTAAATTTTTATAAACTTAAGTTGCCTATGTATCCTCCAGGGGTGAGAGGAATCAAAGCTCACGTAGTTCCATTACATTTTAAAAATATTTCCACATTGTAATTTTACAATTATTTAATTATCAATCATCATCATTGTCTATTGATCATTCAGCTCCAGTTCCGCTTGCAATTGCAGATGCATTATCGAACAAGTCTTCAAACTCATCAGGGGCATCTTCTTGTTGCCTCAGATTAGCTCGGGTCCAATCATCTACACATGATGTTGCTTCTAGAGTGCTTGGATGTAATAAGACCGTCTGACTTCCAATATATTAGCTCTCATGCTAATGGCTTGCTCAACCGCAACGGTGGAAACAAGTGCTGCCAATATCTCTTTAGTAGTAATTGATTATATAGGATATACATTTTGATGTCGGTTCCACCATTCAAGGATTGAAAATTTTTACTAACTAAACTTTTAGTTGAAAACTCAAAAGTTGTAGATAAATAATTATCTAATTTCGGGTCATTAGTCGTGTTATCCCTATGTTTTTTATTTCGTTGTAATAACCAACGATCACCTGCGCTAAGTCTTGATTGCATTACGATCATTTCGCTACAGCTAGATTGTCCTACTAATTGTAAGTTATATCTTCTAACATAATCATTAAATAACTCTATTAAATCAATTTTTATTTTAGTTATTATTCTTGTAATATCAATTTCATCTAATATTCCTAAATATCCATAGTAAGCGGGTAAAGCACTATTAAACCTTCTAATTTAAATCTGGGATAAAAAACAGCAGCAATAGGATAAAGTAAAGGAATGTCTCTAAATAATGCAACCATTTTCGTTTCATAACATCAATAGCTTCAAACAAACAATATCATTAGGATCATGACTATCAACATGCTCATAGAGAGTACTAACAATATTCAAACTTTCAAGAATAAATAAATGTGTTGTAGGATAATAAACTCCGCTAAAAAATTTTATAGCATCAATAAAAACTTTTAAAATCTCTAATTTTTTTTTTCACAAATTTCCCATTGATTAGGAAAAAGTGTGATATGTTGAACATGTTGAGAAAAAAACTACATAATGCATCTTTGTATTGTAAAGCTTGACATAAGAGAAAATAAGTTGAATTCCAACTTGTTGGAACATCTCGTGAAAATTTTATCGGTTTAATACCATTAAATTTATAAAACTTGGCTCATTCTCTCCTAACTTGAGAATATGACCAAATACAATTAAGTACTTTCTTAATAGGATCAATGAAATGTGATAATTTTTCCAAACCATCTGGAACACATAAATTAAGGACATGACATGTGCAACGAATATGAAAAAACGACCCCCTAAATTTGGGTCGCATATTTCTATTAAATCAGTGATTGATGCAGTATTTGCAGATGCATTATCAAATCCAACTGTTAAAATTTTGCCTAAAAAACCATATTCATCAAAAATTACTTTCATCATTCTATAAATATTTTGTGCAGTATGTTGTTCATCAAAAACTCTAAATGCAATAAGTCACTTTTGCATGTTCCATAATGCATCAATCCAATGACAAGTCACACCCATGTATGAGTGTGTTCGCCAATGGTCACTCCATATATCATAACAAATAGATAGATGCCCTTTAATGTATCTAAATGTTTCATTTAAAATAATTTTACCATCTTTATATAATTTAAAATTTTGACGTTTTGTTGTATTTCTAGTCATTCTACATGCAACAGGATTTAAAGCATTTTGAACGTAATTAGTAAAAGTAATTTTTTTCACCAAAACTTAAAGAAAGATGTGTCATAAAAGTTAATTTAGCAAATTCTTCTCTATTTTTAGCATCAGAATATTTAAATAAATCTAAAGCACTCGTACCTCTATTAGATGATGCGTACCTGGCCATTTGATTTTGCGTCGTATCAAGTCCAAGTTCAACCGTATGATGTCTTTCCAGGTGATTGATCATATTGCCGTATCCACCAGAAAATTTGTAAGAAACCCCACATCAGTATCGTCTAAATGAAAATGAATTTTGAAAACATCTGAGGAACGAGACTTAACTTCTCTTCTCTGTGAACCGATATTAGGGCCGCTCTCTTAAGTTGGCACATTTGACATTGTGTTCTCAGATGAGCTTGCCATTTGTTGTTTAAAAAATTTTAAAGAATTAGAGAATTGAGAATGAGAGAATTATAGGAATTGAGAATTGAGAAATTGGTGTGTTGAAATAATGAAAAATGACCCATATTTATACATTTTTAGAATATTTTTGTGATACCTAAAATGTCCCTAAAATTAGCCATTTTATTACTGTTATTAGAGGTAATTTGGGAAATCCCCAAATTATTTTTTTGGCAGTTGGGGGTAGGGAGCCGTTGGGCTCCCTTTCCCACCCAGCCCAACAGCTAGTAGCCGTTGGGGGGTGGGTCGGTTGGAACCCTAGGGTTCCAACCAAAACCGTAAGTTTCCGGTTAGAACCCGTTCGGTTAGGGTAGGCCAGGTTTCGGTTTCGGTTCGAAACCGGAACATTGGCCGGGTCTAGTTTTGAGTGGTATCAATAATATAGCTTCCCCATGTTGCGTTGTGTTTTTTGTGATGAGATTTTCAATACGCTTAGACAGCTACTCTTGCCTAATTCAATGTTTCACCACTTCCTCATAAATGCACTTAGTGAATGGAGGGTTATCTAAATAAATTCTAGACTCAGCTTTTTCAATGTCTTGATAGAGCACCTCATAATCTATATACGGCTTTATCTCTCTTCTCATTACGATGTCTTTTAAATCTCTTGATTCCATGGGTCTTCTCTAGTGTCACCTGTTAGGGTTCATTGAGGTCTATAGCTCTGGTTTCCTAATTCCATGTTCAAGTCTGTCTCCTAACTATGTACCAATTCTTCCAATCTAGAGATATTCTTCACGTTTTTCTTGTTCTGATTGGTTATCTGCATAAACGGGTCTTCTAAGGTTGGTTTTAAATCTTGAGGAATTTATTGGGCTTGTGGAGGTAAAGGGATATAATGGTTTAGTGGGATATACATGACCTTCATTATTACACCATGTAAAACGTTGATGGTTTTACCACACTTGATTATAGTTGAATGTGCAATGATCACTAGGGTGGTTGCCCCCACATATCTCACAACTCATCATTGTGCTCTGAAAGGCTTGAGCATCTTGTGCTCTGAAAGGCTTGAGCATACATTGCGTTATTTCTCTCTGACATCCATTAATAATTGTTGGCTTGGAATACAGGCCTTAGAAAATCATATGGTATCGTCCAATGATACTCCATTATTTCGACCACCTAAAATCAAAGAAGAAGAAAAAAAAAGATGGGTGCTTTTTCTTAAGAAAATAGAGTGTTCGTTGTTTAACTTTCTTATATTAGTGGTTTGTTTTAGTAATTATTAATTTAGTATTTAGATAAATGATGTTTGCTGTATGAAATATTACTTTAATATTTATTTTCACTTTAAGTTTCTTTAATTAATTTTTAATTATGTATTATTGATTAAAATGATTTATATTGATATTAATTCTTGAAAAAATAATTAAATAATATTCCAGAAAAAAAATTATCAGATTTTTCACAAAATATAATACCACGTAAATTTAAAATTTAGAAATTAAATTTAAATTCTTGTGAATTATGAAGACGCATAATATTATCAGATTTTTCACAAAATTTAATTTTTCATAAATCATAATTTAATTTTTAATGACATATATGTCATCAATCGAAGATTTATAATATTTATGCGTCATATATTTATGATATTTATGTGATAGAAAAAATCATTATATATTTTGTATGAAACGACTTTCCTTAGCGCGGCAGAAATTGCTTGTGGTGGGCACCGACTCCGGTATGGATGTTTAAAATTTTCTTTGCCTTCTCCCTTTATGTAGTAGCCGAAATCAATCATTTGGTGTCTAACGCTTGGATCAACCACTCGATCTTCTGAACTATTACTCGAAACCAACAAACCGAAGTGTGGGCTTCACTCACAAAGATCAAAACTCTAAACAATTTAGAGAATTAAGATGTCATAATGGTGTTTGGATTTTGGAATTCAAACACTCTCACACCACTTGTGAATGTTTGAACTCTCTATATTTTCTCTCAATTGCACTTGTGTGAATGAATGCAAAATGTTAACCTTCGAAGTGAGGGAAATGGTAGAGATTATATTCTCTTACACAAGCCAACTAACCTTGTCATTAAACATCTAATATATAAATATAATTTGAGCATATTATTAGACAATCTAATTATATTAGGTTTTCTACAGTTAATCGAGCTAGCACAAGGACCAAATGGACCAACGGTGCCGAGCTCCAATAATTCAGAAATATTAATTAAACTATTTAATCAAATATTACGAATTATTAACTATGTATTATTCCACTAAAAACTCGAAGTTGAACTCCCGTTACCGTAGATGGATAAAATAAAACAAACAACTTCGGTGTCCGTCGATATAGTCATTATATATGGATATAGCCCTTCACAAATATCTCATAAATAGATCCGAGTCAAAAGTCTGTTAAAACCCCTCTAAATATTTTATCTCTTAAGCATCATTGATTCTATAATGAACAATTAATTCATAACAATTTTGAATATAAAACTTTCTATTCGTAACAGAAAAGTTGAGCGCTCAAATTGTTCAAGTCCCGAATAAACTCTTAAAAGAGATACTCTTCTGCTTCTCGTAAGAATGAGTGAATTCCAAATCTATGTAAAACGTTCCCAGCTACACACCAAATTATATCCTAAAAATATGTAGTTATTGGCCGAGAATGCAACACCAACCTCACCATAGTAAATCAAAGGACATAGCCTTTCATGCAGGATTTCGTTGTACACTCAGAATTAAGATCGAATCCATATATAACCATCTATTAGATTAACAGATATTAAAAGAAATTAGTATTTATCTGAGTCCAATCCTATATGATCTCATCATACAAGGAGCCTACATTCCCATGTCACTACATGAACGATCTCGGATTAAGGTCATCATACAAGTATAGAATGGACCGCAACTATAGATAAACCACAAACAAAGTACCATATTTGTTTGCTCTCTATGGACTATTTAGATTACTAACTTCAGACTTAAATCCTCTTGTGCATCAAACATACACTAAGTCTGAAGGTACAATAGTAATCAAGGTAAACAAGACAATTGGACAATATGCGATATAAATCAAACAACTTTGATGAAATGAATAATGCATTTATTATTATTACAATAATCAATTCCGTTTACAATATATGAAGCTCTAGGACATAAATCCCAACCAACTCCCACTTAAACTAGAGCAAATGAGACATGTCATGTAATCCTAAACCTTTTATGTGACCTTCAAACACTTTGCCTATAAGGTATTTGTAAACGGATCAGTCAGGTTGTCTACGGATATAATCTGCATGACAGTGACATATTCTCTCTGCACTATCTCCTTGATGAGGTGATATTTCATCTCAATATACTTACCCCTCTTGTGGCTTCTTGGTTCTTTGGAGTTCGCCACCGCACCGCTATTATCACAGCAAAGTGTGAGCAGTTTATCCTTATTTGGTACAACTTCCAGATCTGCCAAGAACATACAAAGCCAAACTGTTTCCTTAGCTGCTTCACAAGTTACTACATATTCATCCTCCATGGTGGAGTCAGCAATATAAGATTGCTTTATGCTCCTCCATACTATAGCCCTACGATTTAGGGTGAACACTGATCCAGATGTTGATTTCCTATAATCGACATCCGTCTGAAAATCATAGTCTGTATATCCTCTCAGAATCATATCCTAACTTGTATATACAAGCATATAATTTCTCGTTCTCCGAAGATACTTGAGACTATGTTTCAACGCTACCCAATGATCTAATCCTGGGTTGGATTGAAACCTATTGACTACTCCCACTTCAAACAGATGTTCGGTCTCATGCATAAGATAAGACTTCCAACTGCTGAAGCATATGGTATATGTCTCATCTCCTCCACCCCTTGAGGTGTCTTAGGAGACTGTTCCTTAGACAAATAATTCCATACCTGAAAGGTAAATTACCTTTCTTGGAATTCTGCATACCAAATCACACAAGAATCATGTCGATATAGGTTGATTAAGACATTGCTAACAGTCATTTCTTGCGATCCTGAATAATCTGGATCCCAAGTACATAACTTGCCTCTCCCAAATCTTTCATTTGGAATTGGTTAGCTGGCTAGATTTTCACGTCCGATAATATCTTTATATCATTCCCAATGAGTAAAATATCATCGATGTATAACACAAGGAAAACCACCTTACCATCAATGATGCACTTGTAGACACAAGGCTCATCAATGTTCTGTTCAAAGTTATAAGACTTGATCGTAGTATCAAACCTTATGTTCCAAGATCTAGATGCTTACTTCAGTCCCTAAATGGACCTTTGCAACTTGCAAACTTTTTGCTCTTGACCTTGGGTAATGAACCCCTCTGGTTGTACCATATAGATATTTTCATCAAGATTGCCATTCAAGAATGCAGTCTTGACATCGATTTGCCAAATCTCATAGTCATAATATGCGGCAATGGAAAGAAGGATCCTGATGGATTTAAGCATGGCTACTGGCGAGAAAGTTTCTTCATAGTCAACTCCCTCTTTCTAGGTATAACCCTTTGCCACTAGCCTAGCCTTGAAAGTCTGTACTTTCCCATCTATTCCTCTTTTTCACTTATAGATCCACTTGCAACCTATGGGTTTTACCCCATCAGGTTGGTCTACAAGTTCCCAGACTGAGTTAGAGTACATAGACTCCATCTCGAGGTTCATGGCTTTGAGCCATTCCTCTTTATCAGTATCTTCCATTGCACTACGATAGGCTAATGGATCATCTATATCATCACAAGATGCAACAACTTGCACCTCACCATTTCCTAGATAGCATTCAGGTTGTCTCACAACCCTCATACTACGTCTAGGTTGTATGATATCCTGGTAAGCTTGCATCTGACTTTCAGATGTAGAATGTGTTATGTCTTTGTCAACATTTGAGAATGGTATACTGGTCGTACCAGCAAGTAACTCCTCAAGTAACTGTTAGTATCTTAGATATGCCAACGATCTCTAAACATTGATTTGTGTGTGAATTAACAAGTAAAAGTTGCGGAAAAACTTACAATGATCGGATGAAGTTCAAGACTTTTTTTGTTGTATGAAAGCTCCAAGCTTTGTTGAGTATTTCCAACACTTGGGTGAGTTTCCCTATCACCTTCTTCTAACTCTTGAAGTGCTAGCTTGCTTGAAATTTTGCAACAAAATTTCTAAGGGAGAGAGGAGAGCTCACGGTTTTGGAGGAGGAATATTGATTTTTTGTTTTCCAAAAACATAATACTTATGTTGACTTCCAAAGTTGGTTTAAGTGTGTAGTTGTGTGAAATTAATGCCTCTTCAACTACTTACATCACAAATAGTGGCAAGTTGATTTAAGTCATGGGTCCCACCCATTTAAATTCCAAATTTAGTTGGCACACACAACACGACTTTGGGCCCGGTTTCATTTAATCCGATTAAACGAATTTTCCGTCGCTAAATAATTAAATCCAATTTAATTAAATAATAATTCCTAGCAAAATTATTACGAAAGTAGCTTACGAATTAATTCCAAATTAATTCGTTCGCTTGAATTAAAAATCCATTTTAATTCCGTATTGAAATCCAATTTCAATTAATATATCTGATATATTATTTTTGTCCAATTAAATAAATTAAATAGTAAAATCCAATTTCACTATTAAATTTACTTTTCCGATTAATTCTAAATTAATCGCGTTCTCTTTTCTAGACGAATTTAATCCCAGATAATTCTTGACGCAATTAATCCCAGATCAATTTTCTCTCATGATTAATCCCAGATTAATTCTTGCCGTAATTAATCCTAGATTAATTTTCTTTCTCATAATTAATCCCAGATTAATTTTGTTCGAGTCAAATGTCATCGGTGAATCTTCGGGAAGCGACCCTAGAGATCCCATGATATGTTGGCAGTAAATACGGTCATCGGACTATCCGAACACGTGTGTACCCGGTACCACGTTCTTATCGATTTACAAGACATGGTTGGCTTCTAGAAAAATATCGTGCCTACCCAATTCTCCAGAAATATTCAACGAGGAATATATAATCTTTATCAGGCGTAGTATACAATGTATTGCGTATTACGATCCAGTATCAGATGTCACATGCTAGGCCTAGGGCTGGAATTGTGTCTGCCCCGTATGAAACATATATCGGATCACTAGCAACTAGTCTCTATAATAGGATAATCATGACCTAGTCATACTATCCCGATAGCTGTAGCATTTAAGAGTACTAGTTTTGTATCCATGTGTGATCATTGTCTCCATATGACTGAAGTGATACTTCCATCTTGACATTACACCCAATATGCTACGATTCTCAATAAACCCAGAAGAGGCGTACACAGAACCTGTTAAAGCTCCGGACGACCAAAACCTAAGCGTATTGAATGTCGTAAGTATTAGCGATGCAAGTCTCATGTTAAGACCACATACACCTACCCTGATTCGAATTCCCATAGACACGTCTCATGTTAAGACCATATACACCTACCCTGATTCGAATTCCCATAGACACATAGTCATACTACCAATGTGACTCCGAGGGGTCTATCCAGAGCGAAGCTGTTCCCGGTCCAACGGCTAACAGAAACTCCTATCATACTTGCATAAGTATCCAATACTTAAATATATGAGAACTATGTCGTTACGCTTCCATAACGCGCACAAGTGTAATACTAGCATATTCCGCATTATCGATTTCTAGTCTCGATAATACTACGACTAGGGATATTTAATGATTAAACCTTTCGCTGATTAATAATGTTTCATATCTTATTAATCCGGTACTAATCATATGGACTTTTATCATTTATATATCCAAGTAATCCAATTACAAAATGATAAAACAGCAATTTCTTTTGTCACATAGTTAATTTGTATAAAAACACCATGTCTTTTACAAATAGTGATGCTATGTGTCATAATTGTCCAACAATCTCCCACTTGGCCTATAGTAAATCACTCAAGTGTCCAACACCTGAACTATGTATGGGTCGCTCAAACGTTTACTGAGATATAGCTTTCATCAGCGGATATGCAAGGTTATCATCTGAAACGATCTTTCGATCTTGACATCGCCACGATGTATGATCTCACGAATCAGATGAAACCATCCAAGTACATACTTGGATCATTGATGAGACCGTAATTCCTTAGCCTGTGTTGTAGCCTAGCTCAGCTGCAAACAGAACTACTCCTAATCAAATTAGGAATTTTATAGATCCAAAATGCTTTTATTTGATGCCTCAGCCTTAGCAATGTATTCCGCTTTTATTGTTGAATCGGCAATAATATCTTGCTTGGAAGATTTCCAGGTCACTGTTCCGTTGTTCAAACAAAATATGTACCCTGATTGCGACTTACAGTCATCTTTATTGGTTTGGAAACTTTCATCGGTGAACCCAGTCACCTCAAGTTCTCCATCTGCATAAATTAAGAAAGCATCCTTAGTTCGTCTAAGATAATAAATGATGTTCTTAACATCAATCCAGTGACCATCACCTGGATTGGCTTGATAGTGATTGCAGATGCTCAAAGCATAAGAGACACCATGTCGCGTACATGTCATGGCATAAATGATCGATCCGACTGCTTAAGCGAACAGGATCTGATTCATTACATCTCTCTCATCTTGAGTTTTAGGACACATGTCCTTAGATAGAGAGACACCATGTGACACTGGAAGCAGCCCCCTCTGGGCTGATCCATGTTGAATCTCTTCAACACTTTCTCAATGTACGAGTTATCGGAGAGTGCCTACAACTTTTAGATCTATCCCAGTAGATCTTTATTCCTAGAATAAAGGTTGCATCTCCCAAGTTTATCATGGAGAATTTAATGAAAGCCAAGTTTTCACCGATTTTATTGTTGGAATGTCATTGCTAAGAAGCAATACATCATCAATGTATATGACAATGAATGTCAGTGCGCTCCCACTAACCTTCTTATATACACAAGAATCATCTTCGTTTTGAATGAAACCATATTGTAATCATCAAAACGTTGGTTCCAAGAACGCAATGCTTGCTTTAATCAATTTATGGATCGATTTAACTTGCAAACCTTGTTTGCATGTTCTGGCACGACAAAACCGTCAGGGTGTTGTATATAAACATCCTCCAAAAGGTTTCCATTAAGGAAAGCGGTTTTGACGTCCATCTGCCATATTTCATAATCGAAATATGCAGCATTAACAAGCATTATCCGAATGGATTTAATCATGGCAATGGGTAAAAGGTTTCATCGTAATCGACACCATGTTGATGACGATACCCTTTCGCTACAAGCCTAGCTTTGTAGGTTTGTTTGTTTTCATCCATGTATGTCTTCACCATGAAGACTCATTTGCTACCAATAGGCACAATGCCTTCTGGTACATCAACCAGTGTCCAAACTTGGTTGTATACATGGAATCCATTTCGGACTAAATGGCACCTTGCAATAAAGCAGAATCAATACCTTGTATCGCTACCTCATACATATCCGGTTTATTATCCTCAATAAGATTAATGTCTATATGAGGTGAGATCAGAAACCTGTACCTCTAAGGTTGTTTTCTGACTATCTCCGACCTACGCAGTTTTTTTTGTATTAGAAGATTATGGTACAGTCTCATCCCTGATGAACTGTTCGTGTTTCGTGAGGGGATTGGTGCCAAGAATAATATCACTCTGATTTTCATCGAGTTCTACTTTCCTCCCACTTACCACTGCATTTATGAATCCCCTAAGGAAAACTGCATGGAGAGCAACAAATTTTTTTTTTCTCTTGTGGGTTGTGGAAATTGGTTTCCCTAGGATAACCAATTACAAATAGGCACTTATCTGATTTGTGTTCTAGGTTGGTACCATCCAAACGTTTAATATATGCCCAACATCCCCAAATCTTCAAGAATGAGAAACCCAGTTTCTTTCCTGTCCATATTTTATATGGAGTCTGTCCAACAGACTTTGACAGAACCTTATTCAAAATAAGTATTGCACTGTACAATTCGTATCCCCAGAAGGAAATTGGTAGCTCAGTGCGACTCATCATTGACCTTACCATGTCCAACAAAGTTCGGTTTCACCGTTTGGACACACCGTTCAATGCGGTGTTACGGGATGAGTCCACTGTGAAAGAATACCATACTCTTTCAAGTAATCGAGAAACTCATTGCTCAAGTATTTTCCACCAGGATCCGACCATGATGTTTTTAATACTTTTCCCAATCTATTTTCCAACTTCGTATCGAAACTCTTTGAATTTCTCAAAAGTTTCCGACTTGTGTGTCATAAGATACACATAACCATAATGCGATGCAACATCCATAAAGGTTACAAAGTATTCATATCCTCCTCTAGCCTGGCTAGACATGGGCCCACATACGTCACCATGAACGAGGGCTAACAGCTCGGTGGCATGTACACCTTTACCGCTAAAAGGCGTTTTAGGCACTTTGCCTAATAAATAAGATTCAAAGACGTCATATGAATTAGGATCAAATCCGTCCAAGTATCCACTCTTCGAAGTGTGGATATACGAGTTTTGTTAATGTGTCCCAGATAAAAATGCCACAAATAAGTCTCATCTGATTTATTCAGTTTGAGCCTTTTGTTTTTCATATTATATGTTTGAGATTCACTTACATTCAAAATATAAAGACTATTATTAAAATCTAATGTACATATCAAAATGTTATCTTTATATACAAAACACCCAGTGTTCTAGAATACAAAGGTATACCCGCAATGGGTTAAACAAAATGCAAAGATGATGTTCCTAGTCAAACTAGGTACGAAATAACAGTTACCTAATGTAATTACATTTTTTTTTGGAAAAGGTTACAAGTATATTCCAAAAGTGGTTTTTTCTACAAACGTACAAGGGGCATCCCCCAGGAAAGTGCTAAAGCACTGCAAGGAACCAAAGTTCCGTAAAGCCGAATACATGGCCCAAAATACAAAAGCTACATGAAGCATATAAAAGCCCAACCTAATGTAATTACATGCCCCAAGGGCATATACAAAACATAGGACCCAACGGCCAAAACAGCGACTCTAGTCCCCTTTCCGACTCATAGGTCGATCTCATCTGAAGTCAGTATCCTGCTAATCAGCAGATCCTACGCACCAGTACATATGTGAGTACCACATCCATAATCAAAAATCTAATTTTTAAAACCAGCAGTTGACATGTTTATAACAAACATACCTGAAGCCGGAGCCTTGCCCGTCTTCACTTCCTTCTACTCCGCCTTGTACTCACGGAAGTCACGCTTCTAGTGACCTCATTTGCCACAATGTAGGCAAACGTCTTGGGATATGTTCTTAGTCTTCCCAGAAGACTGTGATGATTTAGCCTTGCCATTTTTCTTCCTTTTCTTCACACCCCAGAAGCCTTCGACCAAGCCTTGGTCATCTGGGATGTCAAAGTAAGGTGCGCCTTGCGCTTCTTGCCCTTTAGAAGCTCTGTCTCTGCGTCTTTCAGTATCGCCATTAACTCTCCAAGAGTCTTTTCTTGGTTCATCATATTGTAGTTCATAATGAACCCGCCTCAGCACTCGGGCAAAGACTGTAAGATCAAATCTATGGAAGTCTCAGCCTCGAAGGTTATGCCCGGCTGACCTAGCTGTTCGATGTCAGCAATCATCTGCGACACATAGTGCTCGACAGATGTACCCTCTGACATACGCGAGCGAAAGAGCTTCTTTCACAACTCATGCTTATGAGATCTAAGATTAGACTTGTGTAGATCCTTCAATTTCAACATCATACTATAAGGATCCAATCTTTTATTCTGACGACGAAATTTAGGAGTCATTGCGGCAAACATTACGGATTGAGCACTAAAGTTATCATCACGATGAGTCTTCCAAAGCTCATGCTCTACTATTTTCTCAACTCCGGGCTCAGGTCCGAGAGGTTTCCATAAGACATAGAGTAACTTTTCAGCTCCCTTGACTATCATGAGGTTCATCTCCCAATCCGAAAAATTAGAGCCGTTAAAGGCATTATCACCCATGACGATGTCCCTAACGCTAATCTTTCCAGCCATCTCGATTACAATAGTCCAACTATTTAATCAACGATATCGAGTACAGTCAAAATGTAATGGTTACTTTAGTCCAACTATATAACCAACTACAAGTGGAGTAGTGTCTTGTACACTCTAACTGTTCAAAGAAAGCAATAAAATATATATTAGTCCAACTAAAATATTTATAATGACGATAAATAAAATTAAAAGAGCGCGTTTAGCAAGTATTAAACGAAATTGCAAATTTAATACTAGCATCCCACTATTTTTCGGTAAGCCTCTAACCCTCTGTTGAGTACTCGGTAAACCCAGTTTCCTAGTGGACTAGGATCCCGTTAAATAATACACACAACCTTGACTTTGGCCAACAAGCTGTATGAAACTTAACTAGGTAGATCTCTAAGATCAATTGGATCCCATCCAATTCCTAGATCTGGTAGGTGGACCTCCAAGTCCGAGATCTATGTCCAATATATATTTCCTAACCTTTACCTTTGAATCAACTAAGCATTGGCTTTGGCTCAACAAGCTTAATGATTCCAGTTAAGCGTGACACATTGACAGTGGGAAAGCTTCGTAATCCACGTCGATGTACATAAGTGACCTTGACTTTGGCCAACAAGTCACAACTGCCCAAGACATACGATATATAACAAAGCCTTCGGGATCAAACACATCCGCGATGGACAATGATCTTGACTTTGGCCAACAAATCAAAGCCAATCTTGGATCTTGAGAAAGAATCACTCAATAGAAGGAAAACGCTTAATATTTAATGAGGGTTTTTCACGTAAATTGGCAACCAATTTATTATCTTTGATTAGGTCTCATCATACACCAATTTATTTCGGGGCCGATTCTCTATCCCCAGTGGAGTCGCCAGACTATGAGAACACAGGATCTGGGGTGACGCATGCTGTCCCGGGCTCGCGGCCCGGTTGGGAGTACAGAGTAGCCACGGGGGACTAAACCGAAGAATAATGGAGTCGCCACCCGGTGTGAATCGGGAAAATGAGATTTAAGGCGCACTCACCCCTCGCAAGGGAAGACCTCAAACCATTGGGTTTGAAATGGTCCCTTACTTATGTCACTTGTAATGAAATGATTTATGTAATAATTTAATCAAGTTTAAGTAACACTTATTTCCAAGAGTATCATGCTTCTAAATTCACATGCATACATCAACAAGTTCATCACAACATGCAACATCACATGGCAATCTCATGAACATTTCTCAATCATATGATATGGAAAACTAAGAACAACCTAATCATGCTTGGGTACTATCTCATGAATACATCGAATGGATAAATGCAGGAATACAAATAATATGATTGACTACATAATGCAAGAGAGATCACCCAAGAGGCAATTATGCATGAAATATGATGAGGCAGACTCAGTTCAGTGTGTGCGCGTTCGTGTAGCGTTCGTAAACGCGTTCGAACGGTAAACATAAGGTTCGCGTTCGTGTAGCGTTTGATAACCCGTTCGAACGAATCCAGACCTGATGAAACAAAATGCATGCGCGTTCAAGTAGGGTTTGTAAAACGCGTTCGAATGGGAAACATAAGGTTCGCGTTCGTATAGCGTTTGATAACGCGTTCGAATGGGAACAGACCTGATGCACAAAATGTGACGTAATACATACATAAAAAAGCAAATAGCGAAATACGAAGCGCAGCGAAGCATCGTGGCGAAGGATTTTAACCTCTTCTATTAGAGGACCTTTCATCGCACTTACTAAGCCCATGCGCTTATCTCAATGCATATAAAAAATAAAGACAATAACCTTAGACTTCATGTACCCGATTGAACTCATCTTACATTCAACCGAATATACGTTAATCGGCGCAAAAAAGCATCATGGTAAAAAATTTTAACCTCTTCAATTAGAGGACCTTTCATCGCACTTACTAAGCCCATGCGCTCGATCACATCATGCATACAAGAATAAAGACAATCATATCAAACTTAGTACATCCGATTGAACATATCTTATATCCAACCGAACACACATCAACCGGCACGGCAAAGCATTGTGGTAAAAGATTTTAACCCCTCCAAATAGGGGACCTTTAATCCGACTTACTAAGTCCATACGCTCGATTTTATCATACATACAAAAGTAACATGCATAATTCAAATAACGAAAAATAAATAAATCAAAGCAACATAAAACAAAAGAATGTGCTGTTTACTCAAGTGGTACGTGGTGTTGTATCCCGAGTACAGATCATACTACCGTCCATTCGGAATCGGCTATGAAATTTATGTCCGGGTTTCCATCCTATATACCACAGGAGGTGACACATTTTCCATTTCATTCAAGCTACAACATGCATCCACAAACGACTCTCATGCGAATATAATTCAATAAACAATCAAAAGATGAATATAAACTAATGAGAAAAGTGCCCTCAGGTCTAACCTTTTAAATCACCTCTTGGATGTACGGTACACGATCGTTGGAAGGGTGGATGCTCTGTAACTCTTCTGGTTCACTGCTCTCGTTCGTTATCTTACTGTTTTAAGTCACCGTTCTCCATCTTTTGTTGCTGCTTTTGACTCCGATTCGCTGCCGTTTTGCTACTGTTCTGCTGTTGTATTTTAGTTACTGTTCTTGGGATGTTTTGGCTACTGTTTTGGGTGTGATTTTCGGTGGTGTTATGGTGTGGTTCGGGGCTGTTTTGATGAGGTAAAGGGCCTGTTCGGGATGTGTTTTGGTCAAGGCAATGAGGGTTCTTTGGTTTGTGATCTTCGGTTATTGAGAGTGAGGGAGAGTTGTGTCAATAAGCTTGGGTGTTTCTTGTGTGTGTTGTGATTTTCGTGTGAGTTGTGTGTATCTTATGTGTATGAGCTAGGGGAGTCCATGTCTTGGTTAGGGGTTGTTTATATAGAGAATGGCTAGGGCTTCACCTTGTCTCACAAGGAAGGGATTTGATTTAGTGTTGAGCAAGGAAAGTCAAAGATTGAGGGGGAAAAATTTGGTTTAGATTAGGAAGTCAATATCTTTAATTTGTTATAATTGATTTTAATTAGGCATGACATCTTTTTAATTTAGTATGTGATTTTGTTTAGTTAGGAAGTTAATATATTGGATTGATTTTAATGTTTATTTTAATTCGGTATGTGATTTTTAGATTTGTTTTGATTTCCCCATGTGTTAATTATGTGTTTTAAGTGGGCTTGGGCGTGTGGGCCAAGGCTTGGACGAATTGGGCTTGATGAGAGGCTAGCAGCAAAACCAGAATTACTGACACCATTCGAACGCTTCCTCGAACGCGGCACGAACCCCCGCAATCTGTTTGGCGTTCGAACGTATACATGAACGCAGCACGAACGAAAATAGTGAACCTTGCTTATTCTGAATTTCCCCTTCCGATGTCTGTTTTCCATGACCTCCGTGACTTAAAAGGTAGTGTCTCCAAATGAGACTCATCATAGGGACTTATATGCAAAATGCAGTGCCTAGAGTCGCCCCCACTTTGATGGGACTTGTGTAATGTGTAACAGTGACAATCCTATCAAAGTTATGCAATGCATTTCTACTTACCTGGCTCGCCAGCTACCACTTGACTTGCCATGTGTTGCGTGGAGTGGATGTTGTGCCGTACTTGGCATGCTAAACCTCATACCTGAAATGTCGCAGTTGTGTCTCCGTACCTAGAGTGTCGCAGTGATATCTCCATACCCGGAGTGCCGTACCTGGCATGCTAAACCTCATACCCAAGGCGTCGCAGTAATATCTCCATACCCTGAGTGTCGTACCTGGCGTGCTAAACCTCATACCTAAGGCGTCGCAGTAATATCTCCATACCCGGAGTGTCGTAACTGGCTTGCTAAACCTCATACCCAAGGCGTCGCAGTAATATCTCCATACCCGGAGTGCCGAATTTGGCGTGCTAAACCTCATACCTAAGGCGTCGCATTAATATCTCCATACCTGGAGTGCCGTACCTGGCGTGCTAATCCTCATACCCAAGGCGTCGCAGTAATATCTCCATACCTGGAGTGCCGTACCTGGCGTGCTAAACCTCATACCCAAGGCGTCGCAGTAATATCTCCATACCCGGAGTGCCGTACCTGGAGTGCTAATACTCATACCCAAGGCATCGCAGTAATATCTCCATACCCGGAGTGCCGTACCTGCCGTGCTAAACCTCATACCCAAGGCATCGCAGTAATATCTTCATACTCGGAGTGCCGTACTCGGCAAAATTGATCTGATGTCTCCATACCCGCAGTGCCGTACCCGGCAAAACTGATCTGATGTCTCCATACCCGGAGTGCCGTACCCGGCAAAACTGATCTGATGTTAATGTGGGCCTTGCCCCTAGAGTGCCATACCCGGCTAGACTGATGATGATAAGGATGTGGATCTCGCCCCCAGAGTGCCATACCCGACCAGACTGATGTTGATAAGGATGTGGGGCTCACCCCTAGAGTGCCATACCCGGCCAGACTGATGTTGATAAGGATGTAGGGCTCGCCCTCAGAGTGCCATACCCGGCCAGACTGATGTTGATATGGGCCTCGCCCCCAGAGTGCCATACCTGGCCAGACTGATGCGGATAAGGATGTGGGGTTCGCCCCCAGAGTGCCATACCCGGCCAGACTGATGCTGATAAGGATGTGGGCCTCGCCCCCAGAGTGCCATACCCGGCCAGACTGATACTTTTAATGATATGGGCCTCGCCCCCATGCTGATACTGATATGGGCTTCGCCCCCCAGATTGATGCTGATGTGGGCATTGCCCTCAAAATGATGTAGGCCCTGCCCCCAAGCTGATACTGATGTGGGCCTCGGCCCTAAACTGATATTGATGTGGGCCTCGGCCCTAAACTGATATTGATGTGGGCCTTAGCCCTAAACTGATATTGATGTGGGCATCGGCCCTAAACTGATGCTGATGTGGGCCTCGCCCCAAGCTGATACTGATGTGGGCCTCGGCCCTGACTGATACTGATATGGGCCTCAGCCCCAGACTGATACTGATGAGGTGGTCCATTCTCGAACCAAGTTGAGGAAAGGTGGTCCATTCTCGGACCGTTTTGATGAGAGGTGGTCCATTCTCGAACCGTTACTGTGATGCGGTCCATTCCCGAACCTTGCTCCATTCTTGGAGTGCCATTCCCAGCTTGTTTATTCTCGAATTGTGTTTCCATTCTTGGAGTGCCATTCTTGGCTTGACTGATTTTGACAATGATATAGGCCTCGCCCCCAGAGTGTCATATCCGGCAAAACTGATGTTGATAATGATGTGGGCCTCACCCCAAACTGGTACTGATGTGGGCTTCGCCCCCAAACTGGTACTGATGTGGGCTTCGCCTCTAGATTGATACTGCTGATATGGGCCTCGCCCCCAGACTGATACTGATGTGGGTCTCACCCTCAACTGATACTGATATGGGCCTCGCCCCCAGCTGTTACTGATGTGGGCCTCGGCCTTGTGATTCATTCCTGAAGACTGCTGACATTGTACTGTTGCTGCTTCTGGTTGGCTTGTATTTGACGCTTTCTCTTTTTCTCCTTTGAAACCTGTTATTACAAAACAGAACAAACACAAAAGGATGCAAATATGTTACGTGTATGCATGCATGCATGATTGAATTTTCTATTCCGTTGGATTAGGTCTTCTGCCAATTCTCCTGGTGACTGCTCGGTTTTCTCTCCCTCGGGCAAAGTACTGCTTCATTCTTTCCATATTGATCGGCTCGGTGAACTCATTCCCTTCTGACAGTCTCACTGCCCCATTTCCCATTACTGAACGGTTATTCTGTCATTTCTGCTTGCTTCTTTTTCTGAGGATTCCCCGTTTTCATAGTACAAAGGTTGAATGCTTTTCTCTAATATACTCATGTTGTACATGTTGAAAGGAAAGGACTCAAGCAAGTAGGCGAAATTGATGTCTTTATTATTATTCAGGAAAAGGTTCAAACAAGTAGACGAAGTTGATGTCTTTATTAAAAATACAGAAAATAAACCAGAAAGAGTAGTTTCATTGCCTTCTTCCTCGGCCTACGGTTCTTTACTACTGTTGTCCTTTATCTTAATGCAAGAAGCCTGATGATTGAGAGTTTGGAGGACAAAGGTTTCGGGTAGGCCGAAGTTGATCATGTAAGTCGGTGGGGGAACAGAGTGATAATCTGGCATAGGGTTGGTGTGTGTGCTAGGCTGTTCTTTTTCAGGATCAGGTATTTTGTGGGCATCAATGAGGTCCTGAATTTCATACCGGAGGCGGGAACAGCTGTCAGTATCATGGCCGTGTTGCTGGTGGAAGTGACAGTAGCGGTCTATTCTTAGATGTGGTGGTGGGGGATTTGGAAGTGGTTTAGGCTCCAAAGGTTTTAAGAATCCTTGCCTTATCAACTTCTCAAGTACCTTGGACAAAGGTCTTCCCAAGTTGGAGAAATGTCGGTTCTTGATGGCAGAAATCTCGGCAGTATGGGGCTTGGTCTCAGAATGCCCTCCAAAATTCCTCATGTTCTGGCCATAAAACTTTTTGTTTTCAGCCTCTTCTTCCTCAATATCCATGACAGTTTCCCTCAACTGTCGGAAATCTGCAATCATTGAAGTCATCCTCCTTAACTTGCCATAGATCGAGGGCTTAGTGCCCTTGATGATCATTTTAATCTGGTCCTTCTCAGAGGGCCGAGTCTGCATTTTCATAAGCTGGCTTCTCCAGCGGTCTATATACTCCTTGAACCTTTCTTCCGGCTTCTGCTTAGTGTTCTCCAAATCACAGAGTGACAAATCAATCTCTAAGTCTGTGACATACTGCTTCAGAAAAGTATCAGCTAGCTCCCTCCAATCTTCCTTCACTTTCTTCTCCAAACTGTGGTACCACACCACGGGAGCTCCCTCGAGTGACATTCCAAACATTTTCTGCACTTGGCGCTGAGATAAACCAACTGAACTCATGACTGATTCAAACTGCCGGAGTTGCACCATTGGATCCCCATTCCCGTTAAATTTATCCATATCAGGCATCTTGAACTGTTCCGGCAACTGTTCCTCGAAAGTCAGTGTGTCATAATCCAGCAAATCCTCATTCTTACCCCTCATCTTGCGGGTAACTGACTCAACCTGATCCCGAAGCTTCTGAAATTTTGCCTGAGACCCAATCACTCTGCCTGTTGCATACTCTGCCATGTCGTCATCAAAAGCGGGGATGTCATCCCCCAACCCATTCAGAGGCTCCTCGCGCCTCACATTCTCAGAATTTCCCCCAGCACGGGGCACAGCCATATTTGTCATGGCAGTAGTCATGGCTTGCAATTGTTCAGTAACCTTGGCGAAACCATTCTCCAACTGATCTATCTGGGATACCTCAATATCTGATTCACTCATGTCTATTCTCAGTATTTTGGTGAGTCTTCCCTTTTTTCTAACCCAATAGGAATCTATGATGCCTTTTTAAGACATAGAGGGTGTTAACATGATATATGTATGTATGAGGTGCAAGAGATGCATGTAACATATAGAACATACTAAATCGATTAAAATTTTCAAACAAATCGGCCCATTATCATTTTAGAAGCTTTTGGGCTAACTGTCATAGGAGTGAACTCGTCCCAGTTTAAATGGCCCAACGAGTGCACATCTCATGGCAAGGAGCCCAACTAATTCCAAATGGTAATGTTCCGAACTCAATCACAAAGTGGCCCATCAATCACTTAGAAGCCTTTGGCCCAATCATCATAAAATACGTTCTTGTCCCAGTTTAAATGGCCCAACAAGCCCATATCACATGACAAATGGTCCAAATGGATCCAAACGACGATGTTCCCAAACACAAGCATAAAAGAAAGATAATGCAAACATAAAACAATAATTTCTACAGAATGGCCCATCAACATTTCAGAAGCTTTGGGCCCAATGGTCATAAGGTACGAACTCGCCCCAGTTTAAATGGCCCAGCAAGTTCGCATTTCTGACAATAGTCCAACTGCATCCAAATGAGGATGGTCCACAAGCACATATTCAAGGAAATAATTGTTACTTTAACCATACAAACCCGGTCTATGGGTGGGTTCACAAGAGTGTAGACAAAGGCTCTCATCAGCGAAGGATGGCCCACAACTAGGTCTCCCCAATCAAGGGTTCGAGCGACCAAGTGAGCACACCCTTTTTTATACACTAAGGTACGTGCCAATGAGCTATGGTATGTGACTGACTGTCAAATGGATTTCCCGTTGTAGATTCCCTAGAGGGAGGGTGGAGCGAGGCTCACTTAAATACCCAAGCCTCTTAGGCTCTTATCGCTTGGTGTCAGGAATAAACAACGAGTCCTCCAAATTAGTCCATCACAATACGCTATGAGCATATGGCTATCTAGGTGCCTTCACAGCTTTTCCTTCTAGGAATGTAGTAAATAAAGAAAGACACCAAGCCATTACCTAGCCTCAAGATGCCCTTGATTAAACCCTCATTTTATCCACTATAGACACGGTCAATTAGAACATAAATCCAAACATTACAAGACAATATTTCGGGGCTGATTCTCTATCCCCAGTGGAGTCGCCAGACTGTGAGAACACAGGATCTAGGACGACGCATGCTATCCCGGGCTCGCGGCCCGGTTGGGAGTACGGAGTAGCCACGTGGGACTAAACCGGAGAATAATGGAGTCGCCACCCGGTGTGAATCGGGAAAATGAGATTTAAGGCCGCACTCACCCCTCGCAAGGGAAGACCTCAAACCGTTGGGTTCGGAATGGTCCCTTACTTATGTCACTTATAATGAAAGGATTTATGTAATAATTTAATCAAGTTTAAGTAACACTTATTTCCAAGAGTATCATGCTTCTAAATTAACATGCATACATCAACAAGTTCATCACAACATGCAACATCACATGGCAATCTCATGAACATTTCTCAATCATATGATATGGAAAACTAAGAACAACCTAATCATGCTTGGGTACTATCTCATGAATACATCGAATCGTATACACGAACGCAGCACGAACGAAAATAGTGAACCTTGCTTATTCTGAATTTCCCCTTCCGATGTTCGTTTTCCGTGACCTCCGTGACTTAAAAGGTAGTGTCTCCAAATGAGACTCATCATAGGGACTTATATGCAAAAATGCAGTGCCTACAATGGGCTTTGGCCATTATTGGTCCAACCCAAGATGCCAAGCCCAATTTAGGAATCACCCTATGCCAAAAATCAATTTAGGCCCAATTAAATTTTTAAAGGCCCAATAGTAATTTTTGGACTTTATGGAAATGGTTTTAGGCCCAATTGGATCCAACCCAATAGCCCAAAACCAATCTTGGCCCAACCAAGCCAATTAGCCCAAATATAACAAATTAGCCCAATCCAATTTAAAGACTAATTTATTATTAACATAATATTTCAAATATCACATTAATTTAATTAAAGTGTAATTACCATAATTAATTGATTAATTCAATATTTCCAAAACATCAATTAATCAAATTAATCATACTTTAATTCTCAAATTCAAGTCCAACACAAAATTGAGGCAAAATCAATCCATTCCAACATGCTTAATCTCACGGCAACCATATGAAATTGTTGGACAATTATCACCCATAGCATCACTATTTGTACATAACATGGTGTTGTTGTACAAATTAACTATGTGACAAAGGAAATTGCTCTTTTATCATCTGTAATTGGATTATCGGGATATATAAATGATAAAAGTCCATATGATTAGTTCCAGATTAATAAGATATGAGACAATATTAATCCATTAAGGTTTAATCATTAAAACATCCCTAGTAGTAGTATTGTCGAGACTGGACATCGATAATGCGAAATATACTAGTATTGCACTTGTGCGCGTTGTGAGAGCATAACGACATAGTTCTCATATATTTAAGTATTGGATACTTATGCAAGTATGATAGGAGGTTGTGTTTACTGATGGTACGGGAACAGCTTCGCTCTGGATAGACCCATCGGAATCTCATTTGTAGTATGACTATGTGTCTATGGGAGTCCGAATCAGGTAGGTGTATTTGGTCTTAACCTGAGACTTGCATCGCTAATACTAACGACAATCAATATACTTTGGTTTTGGTTGTCTAGGGCTTTAACAGGTTCTGTGTATGCCTCTTCTGTGTATATTGAGAATCACAGTGTATTGGGTGTGATGTCAAGACAAAAGTATCACTCCAGTCATAGTGGAGATGATGATCACATAGGATATGGAACTGGTGCTCTTATGTACTGCACTCATCGAGATAATATGACTAGGTCATGATTATCTAATTGTAGAGACTAGTTACCAGAGATACATGCTTCGTACGGGGCAGACACAATTCCAGCCCTAGGCCTAGCACGTGACATCCGATACTGGATCGCAATACGCAATAATACGTATACTACACCTGATATAGATTATATATTCCTTAAGAATATTTCTGGAGAATTGGGTAGGCACGGTGCTTTTCTATAAGCCAACCATGTCTTGTAAATCGGTAAAAACGTAGTACTAGGTACGTACGTGTTCGGATAGTCTGACGACCAGATTTACTGCCAACGTATCCGGGGATCTCATGGGTCGCTTCCCGAAGATTCACCGATGACGTATGACTCGCACTTTATTAATCTGGGATTAATGATAAGAGAGAGAAAGTTAATCTAGGATTAATTACAGAGATATTTTATCTGGGATAAAATATTAATTAAGAAGAGAGAACGATTAATTTGGAATTAATTGATAAAATAATATATTCTATATATTATACGAAATTAGATTTCGACACGGAATTAAAATTAGATTTTAATTCGGGCGAATGAGTTAATTTAGAATTAATTCGTTAGCGACGCGAATAGTAATTTTGCTAGGCAAAATTATTTAATTGAATTTGATTTAATTACGTCGCAACGGAAAATTTGTTAATTCGGAATTAGCGAACCCGAGCCCGGGAGTGTTTGCGGGCCCACTCGCATTTCGAATTCAAGTGCGGCCCACAAGTCACATCACGCGTGACATCGCACATCATTCAAGTGATGGATGTCTTGTCACTTTGAGTGATTGACAACCAGTCACTATTCATGAGTGATGTGAGTTGTTGGATTGCATTTATTGCAATTTTGCCTCCAAAATTGTCTAAGCCTTTTGGAAAAGCTTTGACTAAATTTTGGTATATGTTTATTAGGTTTTTAGAAAACCAAATACACAACACACTTGCCCTTTTCTCTCTCCACTCACGGTTTGGAACCATTTTCCCTCCTCTCCCTTTCTCGGCTTTGAAGCCAATTTTCTTCATATTTTCTTAGCAAGGCCGAGTATTACAAGAAGATAAATGGAAGATTTGTGGCAAATCTTTCCAATGCTAGCACATGAAGAGTCATCCAATGTGATAGGGAAACCTATTCATGAGCATGGAATCACAACACAAAGCTTAGAGCTTGGAGATCCATCCATGGAGTTGACCGAATTTGGAGGAGCCCAAAAACAGTCCAAATCCGAGAGCTTCAAGAGAGCAACAAAGGGCTTGTGTTCATCGCATTCAAAACCGATCAATGTAAGTATGATTCCGCCATACTTCTTGTTGTATTCACACATGTTTCATTGCTTGAATTGATCTTGGGAATAATCTAGAAACCGAACAATGGTATCTTGAGCCATTTTGAGCATGAAATTTGATTAGGGTAAAATTTGGGTAAATTGAATTTGAGCATGTTTGAGTGAAATTACTTGTTTGAGCATGCTTATTAATGGATGACTTGGAGTTGTTTGTGATCAATTTTATGAAAAATGGATTGGATCAATTTTTCCCTAAAAATGTAGGTTTGGCCGAAACATATTGGTGCCCTAATGTCATGGAATTTTTTTATTTTGATCATTGGATGAGTTGAAATCATTAGGGAAATGTTGATTTAGGATTCAATTGGATTGAAATCGAATCGGACAATAAAAACCCTAAAATGTCGTGACTTGTATGCATGGAAAATGATTGATTTTTGATTCAAATGTGTTGGACATGAATTGATAATAATAAAGCATGATTAATTATGTAAATTAGTATTTTGGAAATGTTAATTTGAATAATTAATTATGACTATACACTTTAGTTAATTGAATTGTGATATTGGGAATATTGGAATTTAATTTATTGGGCTTAATTTGGAATTAGGCTAATAAAGTTGTATTTGGGCTTAATGGGCTTGGTTGGGCCAAGTTTGGTTTAGGGTAATTGGTTGGATCCAATTGGGCCTAAAACCATTTCCATAAAGTCCAAATATAATAATTGGGCCTTAATTATTTTATTGGGCCTAATGGGCCAAAATTAATTTTGTGGCAAAGGGTGATTCCTTATTAGGCTTTGGTTGCCAAAGTCCATGCCTTATAAATTAATTGAAAGCCCATTGGACTTTAATTCATTGACATTGGATGTTATTTGGGCTTTGAGACCCAGTAAGATTAGATTTAGAATCTAAGTCATAAAGGCGCATTAATAAAGTGTAATTATTTAATTTGGAATTAAATAAATAATTAGTATTGAATACAAATTAAATTGGATTTAATATTATAGTTTGATATAATTCGAGAATTCGTACTTTGAGTACTTATTCTTAAAACGAGTTTGACTCGCGCAAAATCAAATCGTTGTTTGAACATTGGATGGTCATTAATTTCTGATGAATTAATTGGATTAGATTGATTCATAACATGCTTGTGTGAATACATGGATGCGATGTATGAATAATGTATATCAGATGGATATTAGATGGGTGAGGGCAATTTTGGAATAAATTTAGAATTTATTAATTGGACCTGCGTGTCCAGCCTATTACCTCTTGACTCTTTGTATTTCTCTTCTCACCTATTCCCCTCCCTGTAAATGAGGTTTCTTTAGAAGTGTTATGTAATCGGGTAGAAGTAATACATGTGCTAGCGGGAGAGAGGAAAGAGAGAGATTTGTTCTTGGAACAATGTGTTTAAGTATCCATCCGCATATCATTATTATTTTATTTATACGCGCCTTATTATGTTTTTAGAATGCATGTTTAAGGGTGTATGATGATGAGACCTTAACAAAGATAATTAATTATTAAACGTTTTTCCTTCCATTGAGTTATTCTTACTCAAGATCCAAGATTGGAATTGGTTTGTTGGCCAAAGTCAATTTTGGTGTTTGCTAAGGTCCCAAGATCATTAAACAAGCATGAAACAAGTGTGAATACAAATCAACGAAGTTGCAGAATACTCACATCGATCGGTTGAGCGACGCGGTAGGCAACAAAATATGATTTTCTGCCTCATGAAGTCACGGCAGTGAGCTGCATCCAGTCCACTATTTTCGGCCATGTGTCTTCAAGTTTTGAGCTCCAAGCTTCGTCAAACGATTCCCGGCTCATGGGTGGACATCCCTATCACCTTCGCATGACTACGTAGTGTGCTAGCACTCCCGATTTTGCCACAAAATCGCAACTCTAAGCTTCCCTTAGCTCACAGCAGTGAGTTGTGAAAGAAGAGAGAAAGAACTGCCCTAGGCGTGAATGAAAGAGAGAAGAGAGAGGAGTGTTGTGTGGTTTGATTCTAATTTGTGTATCTAATACACAAAATGTGAATTTCAAATTCATTTACCATGAATTTGGCTTTCAAAAAGTCAAGACTTAATGGCTCCAACCACACACTATTGGACAATTATGACCCATAGCGTCACTATTTGTACAGATCACGGTGTTGTTGTACAAATTAACTATGTGACAAAGGAGATTGCACTCTTATCATTTATGATTAGATCACCTTAGATATATAAATGATAGGAGGTCCCTATGATTAGTTCCTGGATTAAGAATGATATGAGACAGTATCAGTCCACAAAGGATTAATCATTAAATATCCCTAGTCAGAGTATTATTGAGATTGGACATCGGTAATACGTAAAAGACTAGTATTGCACTTGTTCACGTTGTGAGGGCATAACGAGAATAGTTCTCATATATTTAAGTATTGGATACTTATGCAAGTGTGGTAGGAGGTTGTGTTTTACCGATGGTACGGAAAACAGCTTCGCTCTGGATAGACCCCCTCGAAATTCCATTGGTAGTATGACTATGTGTCTATGGAAGTCCGAAATCAGGGTAGGTGTATTTGGTCTTAACCTGAGACTTGCACCGCTAATACTTACGAAAATCAATATACTTTGGTTGAGGTCGTCCAGGGCTTTAATCGGTTCTGTGTACGCCAATATTTGGTATATTGAGAATCGTAGTGTGTTGGGTGTGATGTCAAGATGGAAGTGTCACTCCAGTCATTTGGAGATGATGGTCACGTAGGATACGGGACTGCTTCTCTAAAATATTGTAGCTATCGGGATAAAATGACAAGGTCAGGTTTATCCAATTATAGAGACTAGTCACCAGACATCCGACATGTGCTTCGTACGGGGCAGACACAATTCCAGCCCCAGGCCTAGCACGTGATCATTCGATACTGGACAGAAATACGCAATACTACGGTATACTACGCTTGATATAGATCCTTATTCCTATAAGGATATTTCCGGAGAATTGGGTAGGCATGGCGCTTTACTAGAGGCCAACCTTATCTTGTAAATCGGTATAAACGTAGTACGAGGTACTTACGTGTTCGGAGAGTCCGACGACCGTATTTACTGCCAACATATCCGGGGATCTCATGGGTCGCTTCCCAAAGATTCACCGATGACGTATGACTCGCACTTTAATTAATCTGGGATTAATTTGATGAGAGAGAAAATTAATCTGGGATTAATTACGGAGATAATTTTATCTGGGATAAAATATTGTCTAAAGAGAGAGAACTATTAATTTAGAATTAATCGGGTAAATTAATATATTCGATATATTAAACGAAATTAGATTTCGACGCGGAATTAAAATTGGATTTTAATTTGGGCGAACGAGTTAATTTAGAATTAATTTGTTAGCGATGTGAATAGTGATTTCGCTAGGCGTAATCATTTAATTACGACGCAACGGAAAATTCACTGAATATGAATTAGCGAACCCGAGCCCGAGAGTGATTGCGAGTGCATTCGCATTTCGAATTCAAGTGCGGCATTCAAGTCACATCAAGCGTCAAATCATTAGTCGCATCAAGCGTCAAATCACTTGTCACTTTGAGTGATGTGACTTGACAACTTGATAGACTTGATATGACTTGATGGACATTGATGTTGGAGTGTGGAACACTCAAGGTGATTAAAGTTGATTTATTTGACTTTTTAAAAGTTAAAATAAATGGTAAATCATTCATTTATTTTTGGAAAATATATAAACAATGATTTACAAATTTTGGAAATAACTTAACACATCTTTCTTCTCTCTTTTCTCTCCAAAAGCTCACGCCCATGGTGGGCAAAATGCTCACTGTTTTGCTGTGAAATATGTCGTGCAGTGGGAAGCATTTTTGAAAGATTTTGTGGCAAAATCCAAGTGTTAGCACACTTCAAGAGTTATACGAAGGTGATAGGGAAACCCACCCACGAGCCGGGAATCAAACGATGAAGCTTGGAGCTTCAAATGTTGGATCAAAATCTGATTTTTGGAGGCAGAAAATCTGCACAGCAGTGGTGTTTTTGGAGGTCAGAATTTCAGTTTTGTTCTTCACCAAATCATCTCAACCGATCGATGTGAGTATTCCGCTACCTCCGTTGATGTATTCACATGTTATTTTCGTGCTTATATTGATCTTGGGACCTAATTAAAAACCAACAATGGCATCAAGAGCCTAGGTTTGAGCATGAAAATATTAGGGCTTAAAATTGGGTAAAATGAATTTGAGCATGATTTAATGAAATTGGATGATTTAGTATGCTTAAATATTGTTGAATTGAAGATTGATTGGATCAGTTTCATGAAAATATGATTGGATCAATTTTTCCCAATTCGGTTGTGGTGGCCGAATGTATAATGCCTTATTTAGTCTTGGAATTTTGATTTTTTGGACATTGGATGTGTTGGAAATCATTCGGGATGTGGATTTAATATCGATTGTGAAATTAATTGGATTGAATTCGAATCGGATAAAAATCCCCTCTTTGGCCGAGACTAAAGAAGCATGTTTATGGGTTTGATTTTTGATAAAAATGTGTTGGACATGTTTTGTTTATAATGAGCATGATTAATTAGGCTAATTGATGTTTTAGAAATGTTAATTGGGTAATTAATTATGTTGAACACTTTATGTAATTAAATTGGAAATTTGGAATTTGGTAATTTAATTATTTGGGCCTGATTTTGGAAATTGGACTTTTAATGTTGTAATTGGGCTTGTTGGGCTTTGTTGTACAAAGTTGGGTTTAGGTAAATTGGATCGGATCCAATTGGGCCCAAAATCGCATCCATAAAGGCCAAATGCGACTTATGAACCTTTAAAGTTTAAATGGGCCTAATGGGCCAAGATTGATTTTTAGGCTTATGGGGTAACTCCCGGATTGGATTTTGGTTATTCGGTTTGACCCGAGTTGACCAAAAATCCACGCCTCAAGAAATTAATTGAAAGCCCATTGGACTTGAATTAAATTGACGTTAGACGTTAATCGGGCTTTGAGGCCCGTAGCGATTAAATTTGGAATTTAAATCGTAAAAGGTTTATTAATAAAGTGTAATATTTAATTTGGAATTAAATAGTGAATTAGTATTAAATACAAATTGAATTGGATTTAATTTTGTAATTTAATTTAATTCGAGAATTCGTACTTTGAGTACTTATTCGCAAAACGAGTTTGACTCGCACAAAATCAAATCGTTGTTTGAACATTGGATGATCATTAATTATCAGATTAATTAATTTGATTAGATTGATTGATAACATGCTTGTGTGAATACATGGTTGTGATGAATGAATAATGTATATCGGATGGATTTTAGTCGGGTGGGGCAATTTTGGAAATTGATGTAATAAATTTAATTTATTAAATTGGACCTGCGTGTCCAGCCTTATCACCTCCATATTCTTTGTATTCTCTTCTCACCTATTCCCCTCAATGAAAATGAGGTTTCTTTAGAAGTGTAGTGTAACGGGTAGAAGTAATACAAGTGCTAGCTTGAGAGAGAAAGGGAGAGATTTGATCTAGGATCAATGTGTTAAGTATCCATCCGCATATCATTATTATTTATTTTCATACTCGCTTTATTATGTGTTTTGAATGCATGTTTAAGGGTGTATGATGATGAGACCTTAACAAAGATAATAAATTGGTTTCCAATTTGCACGCAAAAAACCCTTAAATAATATCAAGCGTTTTTCCTTCCATTGAGTGATTCTTACTCAAGATCCGAGACTGGCATTGGGTTATTGGCCAAAGTCAAGCCCTTTGTCCGTCAAAGATGTGTTTGAATCACGAGAGTTTTGTTCCATATTGGTGTCTTGTCCAAGTTGTGGTTTGTTGGCCAAAGTCAATACCACTTCTTGTCCATCGACATTGATTACAAAGCTATCCATGGTCAATGGGTCGCGCTTGACTGGGATCACTAAGTTTGTTGTGCCAAAGCCAATGCTTAGTTGATTCAGAGGAAAAAGGTTAGGTAATACATTGGATGTATTGGCATATATAAGATATATGTTTCGGACTTGGAGTCCCCTACCGGATCTAGGAATTGGATTGGATCCAATTGATCTTAGAGATCTACCTAGTTAATTATCATACAATTTGTTGGCCAAAGTCAAAATTGTGTGATATTTAATGGGATCCTAGCCCACTAGGAAACACGGTTTCCCGAGTACTTGACAGAGGGTTAGAGGCTCGCCGAAAAATAGTGGGAGGCAAGAATATAATTTGCAATATTCGTTCAATTACTCGCCATATGCGCTCAAACAAATATCACTCGTCAAATAAATTAAATGTTAGTTGGAATAATATTTAAATTGTTGTTTTTATGTATAGTTGGACTATATTCAAACTAATTCAATAAATGGTTGATTTTATAATTGGATTATAGTAATCAATATAATTGGATTAAAATTATATTTGATTAAATAGTTGGACTATTGTAATCATTATAATAAATAGTACCTAAAATTATAGTTGATTAAATAGTTGGACTATTGTAATCATTATAATAAATAGTACCTGAAATAATTGATTAAATAGTTGGACTATTAAAATCAAGATAAAATTGAAAGTTTGACATTTAAAATATAATCTTGGATTAAAATGTTTTAAATGGTTTAATTTTCAAATTGGGAATTATTTTCAGGATGGTCCTGGAAAACTAATAAGTTATTTTCTTTGATAAAATAATATATTAGGCCTAAGCTAGGAGTTAAGCAAATAGTAGAGCATGATCTTTGGAAGATCATGTAATGATAACTTAAGTGCTTAATTCATTAAACTTGTCGCATTAGACTCATTAATTTCCTAATCAGAACTAAGGATTAGATCCTTAAAGTATGATGAAGAAATTGAAGGATCTTCATAAATCTATGTTTAGATTTTAGAAGTACTAAATTGCAATTAATAATTCTTGGAGAATTAATGACTATTCTCAAGGAGATAAAGTCAAACTTTGCAATTAGGCAAGTAGCGCAAGGCGCACTTTACTTTAGTATTCTAGAAACCAAAGGCTTGGCCAAAGGCTTCTGAAATATTGAAAAGGGTAAAGGCAAAATCATTATTATCTTCTGGGAAGATATAGGACATATCCCAAAGTGACTGCCGTTTGGAAATGGCAGACATGAAGGAATTAAAGAAAGGGCAAGGCTCTGACTTTAAATATATTTGTCATACTATGTTCATTACTAATATTAAAATTGGATTTTAAATATTTTGTATGGTACATAAATATATGGATTGATGTTCAGAATCTGCTTTGAGCAGGATACTGACTTCAGTCGAGATTAATCTACGGATAGGAAACGAGACAACTGTCACTGTTTTATCCTCAGGTACCTAAGTTTAGGAACTACCTTCGGGTTGTACCTAAGTTAGGAAACTGTTATAATGTAGCTAGTTTGACTAGAAACATTATCTCTATATCAGTGTTTGACCCGCTGCGGGTGAACCTTTATATTTTAGAACACTAAAGTGTTTCATTATATAAGGATGATATTGAGATAAACACATTAGATGTGAATAACATAATTTTTATTTTGAATATGAATAAATATCAAATATATTACATGACAAACAAATAGCTCAAACTGATTTAATCAGAAGAAACTAATTGTGGTATTGTTGTCTGGGACACAATCAAACAAGACTCGTATATCCGCACTTTTGAAGAGTGGGTACTCGGACTAATTTGATTCTAATCAATAAAGTCTACGAATCTAGTTTATTGGGCAAAATGCCTAAAACACTATTTACTTGGTAAAAGTGTAAATGCCACTGATCTGTTAGTCCTAGTTCATATTGAAGCAAATGGACCTATGTCTAGCTAGGCTAGATGTGGATATGAATATTTCGTGACCTATACGGCTGTGGCATCGCGTTATGGTTATGTGTCTCTTTTGAAGAACACAAATCAGAAACTTTTAAAGTTTCGACACGAAATAGACAAACAGATCAGCTAAAGTATTAATCGTCACGGTAGGACCGTAATGAAAATACTTAAGCAATAAGTTTCTAATATACTTGAAAGAGCATAGTATTCTTTCAAATGAGGACTCCTCTCGGAACACGTCAGTTTGACGGTGTGTCCGAACTGAGTAACCGAATTATGTTGGACATCATAAGGTTAATTATGAGTCGCTCTGAGCTACTATTTCCTTCAACGGATAAGCATAAACAGTGCTAGAACTTATTTAGAATAAGGTTCCATTAAAATCCGTTTGACAGATATCATATTAGATATGAACAGGAAAGAAACCGGGTTTCACATTCCTGATAAATTTGGGTATGCTTGGCATATGTTTGGATGATACCAAACTAAAACCCAAATTGGATAAGTGCCAATTGTAGGTTATCCTATGGATACCATAAGTATTGTACTTATACAACTCACTTGAGAACAATAAGATTGTTGCTCACCATGCGATTTTCCTAAGAGGAATACCGATATGCAGTGATAAGTGGGAGGATAGTAAAACTCGATGAAAATCGGAGTAATACTGTTCAAGACACCGATTTCTAATGGAACACAAATAGTTCATCAAGGATGAAACTATTACTATTAATCTTCATATACACAAGAACTGCGTAGATCGGAGAGAGTCAGAAAACAACCTGGGGTATGAGTTTATGATCTCATCTCATAAAGATGTTTATCTTATTGAGGTATACCAACTGATTACGTACAAGGTAGTGATACATGGTATCGACTCCTTATTATGGCAAAGTGCCATAGAGTCCAAAATGGATTCCATGTATATTAACTATGTTTGGATACTAGTTGATGTACCGCAAGGCATTGTGCCTATTGGTACTGTTTAAGTCATCAAGGAAGACATACATGGAAGGCAACATACCAACGTATAAAGCTAGGCTTTTAACGGAAAGGTATCGTTATCAACATTGTGTTGATTACGATACAACCTTTTACCTATTGCCATGGTAAATCCATTTGGATAATGCTTGCTAATACAACATGTTTCATGTATGAAATATGTCAGCTTTACGGGAAAATCGCTTTCCTGAAAAGGAAACCTTTTAGAGGATGTTTACTAAATCATGTCGGTTTTGTCGTACCAAAACTAGAAAACAAGGTTTGTAGGTTATTTGATCCATGTTTGGATTGAAGTAAGCATTAGGTTCTTGGAATTACCGTTTTGATTTAATCATAATGGAGTATGATTTAATTCGAAACGTATATGATTCTTGTGTATATAAGAGGGTTAGTGGGAGCGCACTGACAGTGGCTGTCCAATAAAATAATGATAATACGTCATTTCTTGGAAATGATATTCTCATAAAATAACGATCGGCGAAAGCTTGACTTTCAAAAACTCTCCGTGGAATCGTACATTGAAAAATATACGCTACCTGGTGTCTCATACGCTTTGAGCATATGAAGTCACAAACAGGCCAATCTAAGTGATAGTCACTGGATTGATGTTAAGAACATCCGTTAGTATCTTAGAGAACTAAGGATGCTATCTTAGTTTATGGAGATGGAGAACTTGAAGTGACTGGGATCACTGTAGCAAGTTTCCTAACCGATAAAGACGACTAAAAGTCGCAAATGGTACTATACAGTTTGAATAACAGTACAGTGAGCTGGAAATCTTCCAAGCAAGAAACTGTTACCGAATAAACAACAAATGCGGGTTATTGCTGCAGCTGAAGCGGCAATAGAAGTCATTTGGGTCGATAATAAATCTAATTAAATTAGATATAGTTCTGCTAGCAGCTGAGCTAGGCGTCAGCCCAGGCTAAAGAATTATTGGTCTCATCAACAATCCAGATATATACTTCGACAATTCATCTGATTCGTTCGGATCATACATCGTGGCGATTTGATGATCGAATAAATCGCATCAGACGATAATCATAAACATCCACTGACGAAAAGCTTTTCTCAGCAGTTTGAGCCAACCGTACATTGTTCGGGTGTCAAGCACTCGAGTGACTGGCTATAGGCCAAGTGGGAGATTGTTGGACAATTATGACCCATAGCGTCACTATTTGTACAGATCACGGTGTTGTTGTACAAATTAACTATATGACAAAGGAGATTGCACTCTTTTCATTTGTGATTAGATCACCTTAGATATATAAATGATAGGAGGTCCATATGATTAGTTCCTGGATTGAGAATGATATGAGACAGTATCAGTCCACGAAGGATTAATCATTAAATATCCCTAGTTAGGGTATTATCGAGATTGGACATCGGTAATACGTAAAAGACTAGTATTTCACTTGTGCACATTGTGAGGGCATAACGGGCATAGTTCTCATATATTTAAGTATTGGATACTTATGCAAGTGCGGTATGAGGTTGTGTTTTAACCGATGGTATGGAAAACAGCTTCGCTCTAGATAGACCCCCTCGGAATTCCATTGGTAGTATGACTATGTGTCTATGGAAGTCCGAAATCAGGGTAGGTGTATTTGGTCTTAACCTGAGACTTGCACTGCTAATACTTACGACAATCAATATACTTTGGTTGAGGTCGTCCAGGGCTTTAATAGGTTCTGTGTACTCCAATATTGGGTATATTAAGAATCGTAGTGTGTTGGGTGTGATGTCAAGATGGAAGTGTCACTCCAGTCATATGGAGATGATGGTCACGTAGGATACGGGACTAGTTCTCTTAAATGCTGCAGCTATCGGGAGAAAATGACAAGGTCAGGTTTATCCAATTATAGAGACTAGTCACCAGACATCCGACATATACTTCGTACGGGGCAGACACAATTCCAGCCCTAGGCCTAGCACGTGATCATTCGATACTGGACAGAAATACGTAATACTATGGTATACTACGCTTGATATAGATCCTTATTCCTATAAGGATATTTCCGGAGAATTGGGTAGGCATGGTGCTTTGCTAGAGGCCAACCTTGTCTTGTAAATCGGTATAAACGTAGTACGAGGTACTTACGTGTTCGGATAGTCCGACGACCGTATTTACTGCCACATATCCGAGGATCTCATGGGTCGCTTCCCAAAGATTCACCGATGATGTATGACTCGCACTTTAATTAATCTGGAATTAATTCGACGAGAGAGAAAATTAATTTGGGATTAATTACGGAGATATTTTATCTGGGATAAAATATCGTCTAAAGAGAGAGAACGATTAATTTAGAATTAATCGGGTAAATTAATATATTCGATATATTAAACGAAATTAGATTTCGACGCGGAATTAAAATTGGATTTTAATTTGGGCGAACGAGTTAATTTAGAATTAATTCATTAGCAACGTGAATAGTGATTTCACTAGGCGTAATCATTTAATTACGACGCAACAGAAAATTCACTGAATAGGAATTAGCGAACCCGAGCCAGAGAGTGATTGCGAGCGCATTCGCATTTCGAATTCGAGTGCGGCACGCAAGTCACATCAAGCGTCAAATCATTAGTCGCATCAAACGTCAAATCGCTAGTCACTTCAAGCGTCAAATCACTTTTCACTTTGAGTGATGAGACTTGACAACTTGATAGACTTGATATGACTTGATGGACATTGATGTTGGAGTGTGGAACACTCAAGGTGATTAAAGTTGATTTATTTGACTTTTTAAAAGTTAAAATAAATGGAAAATCATTCATTTATTTTTGGAAAATATATAAACAATGATTTACAAATTTTGGAAATAACTTAACACATCTTTCTTCTCTCTTTTCTCTCCAAACGCTGACGCCCATGGTGGGCAAAATGCTCACTGTTTTGCTGTGAAATATGCCGAGCAGTGGGAAGCATTTTTGAAGGAGTTTGTGGCAAAATCCAAGTGCTAGCACACTTCAAGAGTTATACGAAGGTGATAGGGAAACCCACCCACGAGCCGGGAATCAAACGACAAAGCTTGGAGCTTTAAATGTTGGATCAAAATCTGAATTTTGGAGGCAGAAAATCTGCACAGCATTGGCGTTTTTGGAGGGCAGAATTTCAGTTTTGTTCTTCACCAAATCATCTCAACCGATTGATGTGAGTATTATGCTACCTCCGTTGATGTATTCACATGTTATTTTCGTGCTTATATTGATCTTGGGACCTAATTAGAAACCAACACACACATCACTCCAACAATCCATCAATCAATGAATAGTGACTGGCGTCAATCACTCAAAGTGAAAGACATCTATCACTTGATTGACGAATGATGTGACGCTAGAAGCGACTAGCGATTTGACGCTTGATTTGACTTGCGTACTGCTCTCAAATTCGAAATGTGAATGCGCTCGCAAATAATCTCGGGCTCGGGTTCGCTAATTCCAAATTAACAAATTTTCCGTTGCGACGTAATTAAATCTAATTAAATTAAATAATCATGCCTAACATAATTACTATTCACGTCGCTAACAAATTAATTCTAAATAAACTCGTTCGCCCGAATTAAAATCTAATTTTAATTACGCATCGAAATCAAATTTCGTTTAATATATCGAATATATTAATTTATCGATTAATTCCAAATTAATTGTTATCTCTCTTTTAAATGATTTTTAACCCAGATAAAATATCTCCATAATTAATCCCAGATTAATTTTCTCTCTCTTCTAATTAATCCAAGATCAATTTAGAGTGCTAGTCATACGTCATCGGTGAATCTTCGGGAAGCGACCCATGAGATCCCCGGATATGTTGGCAGTAAATTCGGTCGTCGGACTATCCGAACACGTAATTAACTAGTACTACGTTTATACCGATTTACAAGACAATGTTGGCTTTTAGCAAAGCGCCATGCCTACCCAATTCTCCAGAAATATCCTTACAGGAATAAAGGATCTATATCAGGCGTAGTATACGTAGTATTGCGTATATCGATCCAGTATCGGATGATCACGTGCTAGGCCTGGGGCTGGAATTGTGTCTGCCTCATATGAATCACATGTTGGATGTCTGGTAACTAGTCTCTATAATCGGATAAACATGACCTTGTCATTTTATCCTGATGACTGCAGTACTTAAGATACTAGTATCGTATCCTACGTGACCATCATCTCCATATGACTGAAGTGATACTTCCGTCTTGACATCACACCCAACACACTACGATTCTAAATATACCCAGCATAGGCGTACACAGAACCTATTAAAGCCCTGGACGACCGCAACCAAAGTATATTGATTGTCGCAAGTATTAGCGGTGCAAGTCTCAGGTTAAGACCAAATACACCTACCATAATTTCGGACTTCCATAAACACATAGTCATACTACCAATGGAATTCCAAGGGGGTCTATCCAGAGCGAAGCTGTTTCCGTACCATCGGTAAAACACAACCTCCTATTACACTTGCATTAGTATCATATACCCAAATATATAAGAACTATTCTGTTATGCCCTCACACGCGCACAAGTGTAATACTAGTCTTTTATGTATTTATTGATGTCCAATCTCGATAATACTCTGACTAGGGATATTTAATGATTTATCCTTCGTGGATTGATATTATCTCATATCATTCTCAATCCAGGAACAAATCATAGGGACCTCTCATCATTTATACATCTAGGTAATCTAATCACAAATGATAAGAGTGCAATCTCCTTTGTCATATAGTTGATTTGTACAACAACACCATGATCTATACAAATAGTGACGCTATGGGTCATAATTGTCCAACAATCTCCCACTTGGCCTATAGCCAGTCACTCGAGTGTCTTACACCCGAACTATGTACGGTTGGCTCAAACTGCTGAGAAAAGCTTTCATCAGCGAATTTGCATGATTATCATCTGATGCGATTTATTCGATCATCACATCGCCACGATGTATGATCCGAACGAATCAGATGAATATCGAAGTATATATCTGGATCGTTGATGAGACCATTAATTCTTTAGCCTGCGCTGCAGCCTAGCTCAGCTGCTAACAGAATTATATCTAATCTTATTAGATTTGTTGTTGACCCAGAAGGCTTCTATTGCTACCTCAGCTGCAGCAATAACCCGTATTTGTTGTTTATTCGGTAATAGTATCTTCTTGGAAGATTTCCAACTTACTGTTCCGTTATTCAAACTGTATAGTACCGTTTGTGACTTATAGTCATTTTATCGGTTAGGAAACTTGCTACAGTGATCCCAGTCACTTCAAGTTCTTCTTCTCCATAGTATAAGACAGCATCCTTAGAGCTCTAAGATACTAAAGGATGTTCTTAAAATCAATCCAGTGACTATCACTTGGATTGGCATGATTGTGTTTCCATATACTCAAAGCGTATGAGACACCAGGTCGCGTACATTTTTCAATGTACGATTGCACGGAGAGTTTTTCTCGAAAGCCAAGCTTTCACCGATTATTATTATGGGATTATCATTTCCAAGAAATGATATATTATCATTATTTATAGGAAAGCCACTGTCAGTGCGCTCCCACTAACCCTTTTACATACACAAGAATCATTTCATTTTGAATTAAATCATAAACCATTATGATTACATCAAAATGATAATTCCCAAGACGTAACGCCTGCTTCAATCCAACATGGATCGAATAACCTACAAACCTTGTTTGCTTGTTATGGTACGACAAAACCGACAGGATGTTGTAAACATCCTCCAAATGGTTTCCTATTCAGGAAAGCGATTTTCCATTCAGTTGACATATTTCATTAATGAAACACGCAGCGTTAGCAAGCATTATCCAAATGGATTTATCATGGCAACTGGTAAAAGATTGAATCGTAATCAACACAATGTTGATAAAAATACCTTTCCGCTATAAGCCTAGCTTAGTACGTTGGTATGTTGCCATCCATGTATGTCTTCCTTGAAGACTTATAAGTACCAATAGGCACAATGCCTTGCGGTACATCAACTAGTATCAAAACTAAGTTGATTACATGGAATCCATTTCGGATATCATGGAACTTTGCCATAAGGGGAGTCGATACCTTGTATCACTTCCTCATACGTAGTCAGTTGGTATACCTCAATAAGATAGACATCTTTATGAGGTGATATCAGAAACCCATACCCTAGGTTGTTTTCTGACTCTCTCTAACATACGCGGTTCTTGTGTATTCGAAGATTATTGGTAATAGTTTCATCCTTGATGAACTATTGATGTTCCATTAAGATTCGGTGCCTTGGAATATTATTACTCCGATTTTCATCGAGTTTTACTATCCTCCCACTTACCACTACATATTGGTATTCCTCTTAGGAAAACCGCATGGTGAGCAACAATTAAATTGTTTCCTTGTGAGTTTTATAAGTACTATACTTTGGTATCCCTAGGATAACCTACAATTGGCACTTATCCGATTTGGGTTCTAGTTTGGTATCATCCAAACATATGCCTAGCATACCCAAATCATCAGGAATGAGAAACCCGGTTTCTTTCCTATTCATATCTTATATGAAGTCTGTCTAACAGATTTTATGGAACCTTATTCAAAATAAGTTCTGCATTGTTAATGCTTATCCGTTGAAGGAAATGGTAGCTCAGAGCGACTCATGATTAACCTCATCATGTCTAACAAAATTCGATTACTCAGTTCGGATACACCGTCAAGATGACGTGTTCCGGGAGGAGTCCTTATTTGAAAGAATACTATACTCTTTCAAGTATAATAGAAACTTATTGCTTAAGTATTTTCTATTACGGTCTTATCGTGACGGTTTAATACTTTAGCCGATCTGTTTGTCTATGTCGTATCGAAAACTTTAAAGTTTCTGATTTGTGTTTCAAAAGAAACACATAACCATAACGCGTATGCACATCCGTAAAGGTCACGAAATATTCATCTCCACCTCTAGCCTTGCTAGACATGGGCCCACTCGCTTCACTATGAACTAGAGCTAACAGATCGGTGGCATTTACACTCTTACCAAGTAAATAGTGTTTTAGGCACTTTGCCCAATAAACTAGATTCGTAGACTTTATTTGACTGGAATCAAATCAGTCCTAGTACTCACTCTTCAAAAGTGTGGATATACGAGTCTTGTTTATTTGTGTCCCAGACAAAAATGCCCCAATTAAGTTTCATCTGATCAAATCAGTTTGAGATATGTTTGTCTTGTTTTGAGATTTATTTATATTCAAAATATAAATTCTGTTATTCACATCTAATGTGTTTATCTCAATATCATCTTTATATAATAAAACACTTTAGTGTTCTAGAATATAAAGGTTCACCCGCAGCGGTTTAAACACTGATATAGAGATAATGTTTCTAGTCAAACTAGTTACATTATAACAGTTTCCTAATTTAGTACAACACCCGGAGGTAGTTCCTAAACTTAGGTATCTACGGTTGAAACATCAATTTTCGTCCTGTTTCCAATTCGTAGATAAATCTCAATAGATGTCAGTATCCTGCTCAAAGCAGATTCTGAACATCAAATATATTTTTATATCACACTAAGTATTTAAAATCTAATTTTAATACTAGTAGTGAACATAATGTTGACAAACATATTTCAAGTCAGAGCCTTGCTCGTCTTCTTCAATTCCTTCATGTCTGCTTTGTCCAAACGGCAGTCACGCTTCCGCGATCCCGTTTGCCACAATTTAGGCAGACATTTTGGGATATGTCATTTATCTTCCCAGAAGATCATAATGATTTTGCCTTTGCCCTTTTCAATACTCTAGAAGCCTTTGGCCAAGCCTCGGGTTTCTAGAATATCGAAGTAAGGTGCGCCTTGCGCTACTTGCCTTATTGTAAAGTTTGACTTTGTCTACTTGAGAATAGTCATTAACTCTCCAAGAGTTTACTATTGCAATTTAGTACTTCTAAGATCTAAAATAGATCTATGAGGATCCTTCAATTTCATTATCATACTTTAAGGATCTAATCCTTAGTTCTGATTTAGAAATTAAGGAGTCTACTGCGACAAGCTTAATGGATTAAACATTAAAGTTATCATTACATAAATCTTCTGAAGATTATGCTCTAGTATTCGCTTAATTACGGGCTTAGGCCTAATATGTTATTTAATCAAATAAAGTAACTTATTATTTTCCAGGACCATCCTAAAGTTTATTCCAAATTTGAAAATTAAACCATTAAATACATTTTCCCTAGGATTATGTTTTAAATGTCAATCTTTCAATTTTTTCTTGATTCTAATAGTCCAACTATTTAATAAACGATTTCGGTAATTTTATTATAATGATTACTATAGTCCAACTATTTAATCAATTATAATTGAATTGTTTGAATACAGTCCAACTTTTATTAAACAACAATTTAAATATTAGTCCAACTAACATTTAATATATTTGATGAATGATATTTGTGTTGAGCGTGTATGGCATAAATTAAACGAATATTGCAAATTCAATTCTTGTCTCCCACTATTTTTCGGCAAGAGCCTCTAACCCTCTGTCGAGTACTCAGGAACCGTGTTTCCTAGTGGGCTAGGATCCCGTTAAATATCACACAATCTTGACTTTGGCCAACAAATTGTATGATAATTAACTAGGTAGATCTCTAAGATCGATTGGATCCAATCCAATTCCTAGATCCGTAGGGGACAATCCAAGTCCGAAACATATATCTTATATATGCCAATATATCCAATATATTGCCTAACCTTTTTCCTCTGAATCAACTAAGCCTTGGCTTTGGCACAACAAACTTAGTGATCCCAGTTAAGCGCGACCCATTGACAATGGAAAGCTTCGTAATCAATGTCGATGGATAGAAGTGGTCTTGACTTTGGCCAACAAACCACAACTTGGACAAGACACCAATATGGAACAAAGCCTTCGTGATTCAAACACATCCTCGACGGACAAAGGCCTTGACTTTGGCCAACAAGCCAATGCCAGTCTCGGATCTTGAGTGAGAATCACTCAATGGAAGGAAATACGCTTAAAATTTTGCGAGGGTTTTTCGAGTGCAAATTGGCAACCAATTTATTATCTTGTTTCAAGTCTCATCATCATACACCCTTAAACATGCATTCTAAACACATAATAAAGCGCGTATAAATAATAATAATGATATGCGGATGGGATATTTACACATTGATCCTAGATCAAATCTCTCCATTTCTCTCTCTCGCTAGCACATGTATTTACTTCTACCCGTTACACTACACTTCTAAAGAAACCTCATTTACATTGAGGGGAATAGGTGAGAAGAGAATACAAAGAATATGGAGGATAAGGCTGGACACGCAGGTCCAATTAATAAATCAAATTTATTACAACAATTTCTAAAATTGTCCCACCCATCTAATATCCATCCGATATACATTATTCATGCATCGCAACCATGTATTCACACAAGCATGTTATCAATCAATCTAATCAAATTAATTAATCTGATTATTAATGACCATCCAATGTTCAAACAACGATTTGATTTTGCTCGAGTCAAACTCGTTTTGCGAATAAGTACTCAAAGTACGAATTCTTGAATTAAATTAAACTACACAATTAAATCCAATTCAATTGTATTTAATTCTAATTCACTATTTAATTCCAAATTAAATACTACACTTTATTAAACGAACCTTACGATTTAAATTCCAAATTTAATCGTTACGGTCTCAAAGCCCGATTAATATCCAATATTAATTTAATTAAAGTCCAATGGGCTTTTATTAATTTCTTAAGGCGTGGAATTTTGGTCAACTCGGGACGAACCCAATAACTAAGTCCATCCGGAGTTACACCCCATAAGCCCATAAAACAATTTTGGCCCATTAGGCCCATTAAACTTTAAAGGTCCATTAAGTCGCATTTGGGCTTATGGATGCGGTTTTGGGCCCAATTGGATCCAACCAATTTTGCCTAAACCCAACTTAGTACAACCAAGCCCAATAAGCCCATTTACAACACAACAAGCCCAAATCCATTTAAGGCCCCAATAAATTAAATTCCAAAAATCCAATTTCCCAATTTAATTACACTAAAGGTGTATAACACAATTAATCACCCAAATCAATATTTCTAAAACATTAATTTATAAAATTAATCATGCTCATACAATAAAACATGTCCAGCACATTTCATCAAAAAATCAAACCCAATTTTACATGCTAAAGCTCTCAGGAATGTGGGGATTTTATATCCAATTTCAAATCCAATCCAATTGAATCAAATTAACATAAATCAACATTCCCAAGATGATTTCTAACTCATCCAATGAATCAAAAAATCAAAATTCCAAGACTTTTAGGGCTCTACTATCACTACATTCGGCCAATATAAAAAAATTTGAGGAAATTTGTTCCAAACAACATTTCATCAAATTGATACAATCAATAATCAATTAAACATACTTTAAGAATACCAATTCATCCAATTTCATTAATTCATGCTCAAACACACATTTTACCCAAATTGTAACCCTAAGTCATTTCATGCTTAACCTTGCTCTAGTACCATTGTTGGTGTTTGCTAAGGTCCCAAGATCATTAAACAATCATGAAATAAGTGTGAATACAAATCAACGAAGTTGTGGAATACTCACATCGATCGGTTGAGCGACGCGGTAGGCAACAAAATCTGATGTTCTGCCTCATGAAGTCACGGCAGTGAGCTGCATCCAGTCCACTGTTTTCAGCCATGTGTCTTCAAGTTTTGAGCTCCAAGCTTCGTCAAACGATTCCCGGCTCATGGGGACTTCCTTATCACCTTCACATGACTTCGTAGTGTGCTAGCACTCCCGATTTTGCCACAAAATCGCAACTCTAAGCTTCCCTTAGCTCACGGCAGTGAGCTGTGAAGAAGGAGAAAGAACTGCCCTAGGCGTGAATGAAAGAGAGAAGAGAGAGGAGTGTTGTGTGGTTTGATTCTAATTTGTGTATCTAATACACAAAATGTGAATTTCAAATTCATTTACAATGAAATTGGCTTTCAAAAAGTCAAGCCTTAATGGCTCCAACCACACACATCACTCCATCAATCCATCAATCAATGAATAGTGACTGACATCAATCACTCAAAGTGAAAGACATCTATCACTTGATTGACGAATGATGTGACGCTAGAAGCGACTAGCGATTTGACGCTTGATTTGACTTACGTGCCGCAATCGAATTCGAAATGCGAATACGCTCACAAATAATCTCGGGCTCGGGTTCGCTAATTCCAAATTAACAATTTTCCGTTGCGACGTAATTAAATCTAATTTATTAAATAATCATGCCTAGCATAATTACTATTCACGTCGCTAACGAATTAATTCTAAATTAACTCGTTCGCCCGAATTAAATTCTAATTTTAATTACGCGTCGAAATCCAATTTCGTTTAATATATCGAATATATTAATTATCGATTAATTCCAATTAATCGTTATCTCTCTTTAAATGATATTTTATCCCAGATAAAATATCTCCGTAATTAATCCCAGATTATTTTTCTCTTCTTCTAATTAATCCCAGATTAATTTAGAGTGCGAGTCATACGTCATCGGTGAATTTTTGGGAAGCGACCCATGAGTTCCCCGGATATGTTGGCAGTAAATTCGGTCGTCGGACTATCCGAACACGTAATTAACTAGTACTATGTTTATACCAATTTACAAGACAAGGTTGGCTTCTAGCAAAGCGCCATGCCTACCCAATTCTCAAGAAATATCCTTACAGGAATAAAGGATCTATATCAGGCGTAGTATACGTAGTATTGCGTATGTCGATCCAGTATCGGATGATCACGTGCTAGGCCTGGGGCTGGAATTGTGTCCGCCCCGTACGAAGCACATGTCGGATGTCTGGTAACTAGTCTCTATAATCGGATAAACATGACATTGTCAAACTTATCTCGATGACTGCAGTACTTAAGAGTACTAGTACCGTATCCTACGTGACCATCATCTCCATATGACTGAAGTGATACTTCGTCTTGACATCACACCCAACACACTACGATTCTCAATATACCCAGCATAGTCGTACACAGAACCTGTTAAAGCCCTGGACGACCGCAACCAAAGTATATTGATTGTCGCAAGTATTAGCGGTGCAAGTCTCAGGTTAAAAGACCAAATACACCTACCCTGATTTCGGACTTCCATAGACACATAGTCATACTACCAATGGAATTCCGATGGGGTCTATCCAGAGCGAAGTTTTTTCCCGTACCATCGGTAAAACACAACCTCCTATTACACTTGCATGAGTATCCTATACCCATATATGATAACTATGCCGTTATGCCCTCACAACGCGCACAAGTGTAATACTAGTCTTTTACGTATTTATCGATGTCCAATCTCGATAATACTCTGACTAGGAATATTTAATGATTTATCCTTCCTGGATTGATACTGTCTCATATCATTTTCAATCCAGGAAAAAATCATAGGGACCTCTCATCATTTATATATCTAGGTGATCTAATCACAAATTATAAGAGTGTAATCTCTTTTGTCACATAGTTAATTTGTACAACAACACCATGATCTGTACAAATAGTGATGCTATGGGTCATAATTGTCCAACATTCAAGACCTTTGTCCGTCGCGGATTTGTTTGAATCATGAAAGCTTTGTTCCATATCGGTGTCTTGTCCAAGTTGTGATTTGTTGGCCAAAGTCAAGATCACTTCTTGTCCATCGACATCGATTACGAAGCTTTCCAAAGTCAATGGGTTCCGCTTAACTGGGATCATTAAGTTTGTTATGCCAAAGCCAAGGCTTAATTGATTCAGAGGAAAAAGGTTAGGGAATATATTGGATATATTGGCATATATTAGAAATATGTTTCGGACTTGGATGTCCACCTACTGGATCTAGGAATTGGTTGAGATCCAATTGATCTTAGAGATCTACCTAGTTAAATATCATACAGCTTGTTGGCCAAAGTCAAGGTTGTGTGTTATTTAACGGGATCCTAGCCCACTAGGAAACTAGGTTTCCCAAGTACTCAACAGAGGGTTAGAGGCTCACCGAAAAATAGTGGGAGGCAAGTATTAAATTTGCAATTTCGTTTAGATACTTGCCAATACGCGCTCATTTCATTTTTCGTCATTAATTTATAAATATATTAGTTGGACTAATATTTAATTGTTGTTTTAATTAAACAGTTGGACTGTATTCAAACTACTTCATTTATAGTTGGTTATATAATTGGATTATAGTAATCAATATATTTGGATTTAACCAATCAAATAGTAGTTGATTATATAGTTAGACTATAGTAATCATTATATTCGATTGTACCTGAAATCGTTGATTGGATAGTTGGACTATTGAAATCAAGATAACTGAAAGATTAGCGTTTATAACAGAATCCTGGGTGAAAATGTCTTTAAACGGATTTAATTTTAAAATTGGGAATAAAACCTCAGGATAGTCCTGGGAACTGAGAAGTTATTCTATTTGATAGAACAACCTCTCGGGCCTAAGCCCGGAGTTGAGTGAATAGTGGAGCATGAGTTTTGGAAGACTCATGGTGATGATAACTTTAGTGCTCAATCTGTTATGCTTACCGCAATGACTCTTTAATTCCGTCGTCAAAACTAAGGATTAGATCCTTATACCATGATGTTGAAATTAAAGGATCTTCATAGATCTATTCTTAGATCTTAGAAGTACAAATTGCAAAAGAAGCTCTTTCGCTCGCGTATGTTAGAGGGTACATCTATCGAGCACTAGGTGTCGCAGATGATTGCTGACATCGAACAGCTAAGGTAAGCTGGACAAAACCTACATGGCCGAAACTACCAAAGATTTGATCTTATAGTTTCTATCTGAAAGCTGGGGCAGGTTCATTATGAACCAAGAGTAAACTCTTGGAGAGATGATGGCTATGCTCTAGGAGGCGGAGACAAAGCTTCTAAAAGGGGCAAAGGCAAAATCATCACAGTCTTTTAGGAAGATAAATGACATATCCCAAGATGTCTGCCTAAACTGTGGCAAACGGAGTCATTGAAAGCATGACTGCCGTATGGACAAGGCAGACATGAAGGAAGTGAAGGCGAGGCAAGGCTCCGGCTTCAAGTATGTTTGTCATAAACATGTTCACTACTGGTTTCAAAATTGGATTTTTGATATTAAGTGTTGCATATATATATATGTACTGATGTGCGGGATCTGCTGATAAGCAGGAGACTGGCTTCAGTTGAGATCTACCTGCGAGTCGGAAACGGGACGAGAGTCGCTGTTTTAACCGTAGAATCCTAAGTTTAGGAACTACCCTTTGGGTATGTACTTAAATTAGGAATCTATTATAATGTACCTAGTTTGACTAGAAACATTATCTATATATCTAAGTTTAACCCGTTGCGGGTATACCTTTATATTCTAGAACACTAAGTGTTTTATTTTATAAAGATGATATTGAGATAAACACATTAGATGTGAATAACAGTATTTATATTTTGAATATAAATAAATCTCAAACATATGACATGACAAACAAATAGCTCAAACTGAATTAATCAGATGAGAATTATTTGTGGCATTATTGTCTGGGACACATTAACAAGACTCGTATATCCACACTTTCGAAGAGTGGGTACTAGGACAGATTTGATTCTAATAAAATGAAGTCTACGAATCTAGTTTATTAGGCAAAGTGCCTAAAACACCTTTTACTTGGTAAAAGTACAAGTGCCACTGATCTGTTAGCCCTCGTTCATAGTGACGTAAGTGGGCCCATGTCTAGCTAGGCTAGAGGTGGATATGAATGTTTCATGACCTTTACGGATGTGGCATCGCGTTATGGTTATGCGTTTCTTGTGAAACACGAATCGAAAACTTTTGATAAATTCAAAGAGTTTCGACACAAAGTAGACAAACAGATCAGCTAAAGTATTAAAACATCACGGTTAGATAATGATGGAAAATACATAAGCAATAAGTTTCTCAAATACTTGAAAGAGTATAGTATTCTTTCAATGAGGACTCCTCCCGGAACACGTCAATTGGACGATGTGTCTGAACTGAGAAACCGAATTTTGTTGGACATGATAAGGTTAATCATGAGTCGCTCTGAGCTACCATTTCCTTCAAAGGATACGCATTAAACAGTGCAAAACTTATTTTGAATAAGGTTCCATAAAAATCTGTTAGACAGACTTCATATTAGATATGAACAGGAAAGAAACCGGGTTTTCTCATTCCTGAAGATTTGGGAATGATGGGCATATGTTTGGATGATACCAAATTAGAACCCAAATCGGATAAGTGTCTAAGTTTGGGTTATCCTAGGGAAACCAAAGTATAATACTTATACAGCTCACTAGAGAACAATGTAATTGTTGCTCGCCATGTGGTTTTCCTAAGAGGAATACCTATATGCAGTGGTAAGTGGGAGGAAAGTACAACTCGATGAAAATCGGAGTAATATTGTTCCAGGCACCGATTCCTTAATGGAACACAAACAGTTCATCAGGGATGAAACTATACCAATAATCTTCGAATACACAAGAACCGCGTAAGTCGGAGAGAGTCAGAAAATAACCTGGGGTATGGGTTTCTGATCTCACCTCATAAAGATGTCAATCTTATTGAGGAATACGAACTGACTATGTATGAGGAAGTGATACAAGGTATCGACTCCCTATTATGGCAAACTGCCATGTAGTCCGAAATGGATTCTATGTATACCAACCAAGTTTGGACACTGGTTGATGTACCGCAAGACATTGTGCCTATAGGTACTATATAAGTCTTCAAGGAAGACACACATGGATGGAAACATACCAACGTACAAAGCTAGGCTTGTAGCGAAAAGGTATCGTTATCAACATTATGTCGATTATGACGAATCCTTTTACTCGTTGCCAGGGTTAAATCCATTTGGATAATGCTTGCTAATGTTGTATGTTTCATTTATGAAATATGGCAGCTGAACGTCAAAATCGTTTTCCTTAAATGGAAACCTTTTGGAGGATGTTTACAACATCCTGACGGGTTGTTGGAACCAGCGTTTTGATGTAATCATAATGGTATATGATTTAATTCAAAGCGAAAATGATTCTTGTGTATATAAGGAGGTTAGTGGTAGCGCACTGACAATGATTATCCTATATAATGATGATATGTCATTTCTTGGAAATGACATTCCAATAATACAATCGGTGAAAGCTTGGCTTTCATGAAAATTCTCCATATAATACTTGGGAGAAACAACCTTTATTATAGGAATAAGATCTACTGGGATAGATCTAAAAGTTGTTGGCACTCTCCGAGAACTCGTACATTAAAAGATATGTATGCGACCTGATGTCTCATATGCTTAGAGCATATGGAGTCACAATCAGGCCAATCCAAGTGATGGTCACTGGATTGATGTTAAGAACATCATTAAGTATCTTAGATGAACTAATGATGCTTTCTTATGCTATGGAGAAGGAGAACTTGAAGTGACTAGTTCACCGCTGCAAGTTTCCAAACCGACAAAAACGACTATAAGTCGTAATGTGTATACTATATAGTTTGAATAACGGAACAGTGAGCTGGAAATCTTTTAAGCAAGATACTGTTGCCGAATAAACAACAAAAGTGGAATATTGCTGCAGTTGAGGCAGCAATAGAAGTGATTTGGATCTATAATAATTATAATTAGATTACGTTTAGTTCTGTTAGCGGCTGAGCTAGGCTACAGCACAGGCTAAAGAATTAATAGTCTCATCAACGATCCAAATATATACTTCAATTATTTCATCTGATTCGTCGGATCATACATCGTGGCGATGTGATGATCGAATAAATCGCATCAGATGATAACATTGCAAATCCGCTGACGAAAGCGGTTTCTTAGCAGAAGTTTGAGCGACCAGAACATAGTTCAAGTGTATGACACTTGAGTGATTGGCTATAGGCCAAGTGGGAGATTGTTGGACAATTATGACCCATAGCATCACTATTTGTACATAACATGGTGTTGTTGTACAAATTAACTATGTCACAAATGAAATTGCTCTTTTATCATTTGTAATTGGATTACCGGGATATATAAATGATAAAAGTCCATATGATTAGTTACGGATTAATAAGATATGAGACAGTATTAATCCATTAAGGTTAATCATTAAAACATCCATAGTAGTAGTATTATCGAGACTGGACATCGATAATGCGGAATATACTAGTATTGCACTTGTGCGCGTTGTGGGAGCATAACGGCATAGTTCTCATATATTTAAGTATTGGATACTTATGCAAGTATGATAAGAGGTTGTGTTTACCGATGGTACGGAATAGCTTCGCGCTCTGGATAGACCCATCGGAATCACATTGGTAGTATAAATATGTGTCTATGGGAGTCCGAATCAGGGTAGGTGTATTTGGTCTTAACCTGAGACTTGCATCGCTAATACTTGCGACAATCAATATACTTTGGTTTTGGTCGTCCAAGGCTTTAACAGGTTCTGTGTACGCCTCTTCTAGGTATATTGAGAATCGTAGTGTATTGGGTTTGATGTCAAGACGGAAGTATCACTCCAGTCATAGTGGAGATGATGATCACGTAGGATATGGAACTGGTGCTCTTATGTACTGCAGTCATCGGGATAATATGACTAGGTCATGATTATCTGATTGTAGAGACTAGTTACCAGAGATCTGATATGTGCTTCGTACGGGGCAGACACAATTCCAGCCTCAGACCTAGCACGTCACATCCAATACTGGATCGCAATATGCAATACTACGTATTCTACACCTGATATAGATTACATATTCCTTTAAGAATATTTCTAGAGAATTGGGTAGGCACGGTGCTTTGCTAGAAGCCAACCATGTCTTGTAAATCGGTAAAAATGTAACACTAGGTACGTACGTGTTCGGATAGTCCAACGACCAGATTTACTGCCAACATATCCGGGGATCTCATGGGTCGCTTCCCGAAGATTCACCGATGACGTATGACTCGCACTTTATTAATATGTGATTAATGATAAGAGAGAGAAAATTAATCTAGGATTAATTACGGAGATATTTTATCTGGGATAAAATATTAATTAAATAGAGGAAACGATTAATTTGGAATTAATCTATAAAATAATATATTCGATATATTATACGAAATTAGATTTCGACGTGGAATTAAAATTAGATTTTAATTCGGGTGAATGAGTTAATTTAGAATTAATTTGTTAGTGATGTGAATAGTAATTTTACTAGGTAAAATTATTTAATTGAATTTGATTTAATTCGTTAGTGATGTTAATTCGGAATTAGCGAACCCGAGCCCGGAAGTGTTTGCGGGCCCACTCGCATTTCAAATTCAAGTACGGCCCACAATTCACATCACGCATCACATCGCACATCATTCAAGTGATGGATGTCTTGTCACTTTGAGTGATTGACAACCAGTCACTATTCATGAGTGATGTGAGTTGTTGGATTGCATTTATTACAATTTTGCCTCCAAAATTGTCTAAGCCTTTTGGAAAAGCTTTGACTAATTTTTCGTATATGTTTATTAGGTTTTTAGAAAACCAAATACACAACACACTTGCCCTTCTATCTCTCCACTCACGGTTTGGAACCATTTTCCCTCATCTCCATCGCTCGGCTTTGAAGCCAATTTTCTTCCTATTTTCTTGGCAAGGCCGAGTATTACAAGAAGATAAATGGAAGATTTGTGGCAAATCTTTCCAATGCTAGCACATGAAGAGTCATCCAAGGTGATAGGGAAACCTATTCATGAGCATGGAATCACAACACAAAGCTTGGAGCTTGGAGATCCATCCATGGAGTTGACCAAATTTGGAGGAGCCCAAAAACAGTCGAAAACCAAGAGCTTCAAAAGAGCCACAAAGGGCTTGTGTTCATCGCATTCAAAACCGATCAATGTAAGTATGATTTCGCCATACTTCTTGTTGTATTCACACATGTTTCATTGCTTGAATTGATCTTGGGACTAATCTAGAAACCCAACAGAAATTAACATCCAATTTTGATTTCAATCCAATTAAATCAACAATTAACATTCAATTTCATGCTATTTAACACGTCCAATTGTCAAATTCAAAAAATCACCAAACAACCAATTTTGAATTTTCACACTCCAAGCATAAAATTTCCAAATTAAAGTTATGAACCCTAGAATTTAAAATCAAGTTTATGTGGCTCATGATACCATTGTTAGTGTCTTAGACATTCCAAGGATCTCTAAACATTGATTTGTGTGTGAATTAACAAGTATAAGTTAAGGAAAAACTTACAATGGTCGGATGAAGTTCAAGACTTTTTCTTTGTTGTATGAAAGCTCCAAGATTTGTTGAGTGTTTCCAACACTTGGGTGAGTTTCCCTATCATCTTCTTCTAACTCTTGAAGTGCTAGCTTGCTTGAAATTTTGTAACAAAATTTCCAAGGGAGAGAGGAGAGCCACAGTTTTGGAGGAGGAAGAGAGAGAAATAGTGATTTTTTGTTTTCCAAAAACATAATACTTATGTTGACTTCCAAAGTTGGTTTAAGTGTGTAGTTGTGTGAAGTTAATGCCTCATTTACTTTTCAACTACTTATATCACAAATAGTGACAAGTTGATGTAAGTCATGGGTCCTACCCATTTAAATTCCAAATTTAGTTGGCACACACAACATAACTTTGGACCCGGTTTCATTTAATCCGATTAAACGAATTTTCCGTCACTAAATAATTAAATCCAATTTAATTAAATAATATACCTAGCAAAATTATTATGAAAGTCGCTTACGAATTAATTCCAAATTAATTTGTTCGCTTGAATTAAAAATCCAATTTTAATTAATATATTCGATATATTATTTTTGCCCAAATAAATAAATTAAATAGTAAAATCCAATTTCACTATTAAATTTACTTTGCCGATTAATTCCAAATTAATCGCGTTCTCTCTTCTAGATGAATTTAATCCCAGATAAATTTTTGACGCAATTAATCCCAGATCAATTTTCTCTCATGATTAATTTCAGATTAATTCTTATCGTAGTTAATCCTAGATTAATTTTCTCTCTCATAATTAATCCTAGATTACTTTTGTTCGAGTCAAATGTCATCGGTGAATCTTCGGGAAGCGACCCAAGAGATCCCTGGATATATTGGCAGTAAATACGGTCATCCGACTATCCAAACACTTGCGTACCCGGTACCACATTCTTACCGATTTACAAGACATGGTTGGCTTCTAGCAAAGCACAGTGCCTACCCAATTCTCCAGAAATATTCAACGAAGGATATATAATCTTTATCAGGTGCAGTATATAATGTAATGCGTATTACGATCCAGTATCGGATGTCACATGTTAGGCCTAGGGCTGGAATTGTGTCTGCCCCATACGAAGCTTATATCGGATCACTAGCAACTAGTCTCTGTAATCGGATAATCATGACCTAGTCATACTATCCTGATAGCTGCAACATTTAAGAGTACTAATTATGTATCCTTACGTGATCATCGTCTCTATATGACTGAAGTGATACTTCCATCTTGACATCACACCCAATACACTATGATTCTCAATAAACCCAGAAGATGAGTACACATAACCTGTTAAAGCTCCGGATGACCAAAACCAAAGCGTACTGATTGTCACAAGTATTAGCGATGCAAGTCTGAGGTTAAACCACATAACACCTACCCTAATTCGGATTCCCATAGACACATAGTCATACTACCAATGGGACTCCGAGGGGTCTATCCAGAGCGAAGCTGTTCCTGGTCCAATGGCTAACAGAACTATGCCGTTAAGCTTCCATAACGCGCATAAGTGTAATACTAGCTTATTCCACATTATCGATGTCCAGTCTCGATAATACTACGACTAAGGATATTTAATGATTAAACCTTTCGTGGATTAATACTGTCTTATATCTTATTAATCTGGTACTAATCATATGGACTTTTATCATTTATATATCCAAGTAATCCAATTACAAAATGATAAAAGAGTAATTTCCTTTGGCACATAGTTAATTTGTACAAAAACACTATGTCTTTTACAAATAGTGATGTTATGGGTCATAATTGTCCAACAGTGACACTTTACTTCGAGGTTTGAACTCTCGCATACAGTCCTCCTCAAGAAATGTAGCATTTATCGACACAAATACTTTTTTATCTTCTAGACTATAAAAGAATCCACCCATAGTTTTCTTAGGATAGCTTACAAATAGGCATACTTGTGAACGTTGTTCAAATTTAGTAGTCTTACTCTTTAGCACATGTTCTGGACACCCCCATATGTGGAAATGTCACAAACTAGCTTTACGACCAATCCATAACTCTAAAGGAGTCTTAGAAATATACTTAGAAGGAACTACATTTAGGATATACATTACAGTTTGCAATGCATACCCCCACAATGAACTAGGTAGATTGATATAACTAAACGTTGATCTCATCATGTCTTGTAGGGTGCGATTTCTCATTTCTACAACACCATTTTGTTGTGGTGTTCCGGGTGTTGTGAGCTGTGAAACAATTTCATGCTCAACTAAGAATTCCTCGAAATCTCTATCAAGGTATTATGCTCCACGATCTGATCATAGAATTTTTATGCTTTTACCTAACTGTTTCTCAACCTCAGCATGATACTCTTTGAACTTTTCAAATGTATCTGACTTGTGTTGCATTAGGTAAACATACCCATATCTAGAATAATCGTCAATGAAAGTGACGAAGTATTCATAACCACATCGGGCTTTTACATTTATCGGTCCGCAAACGTCCGAATGTATTAGCTCAAGTGTCTCTTTGGCTCTTATCCATTTTCTAGTAAAAGGTTTCTTAGTCATTTTGCCTTCTAGACAGGATTCGCAAACAGGTAAAGTATCGAGTCTTAACTGATTTAAAATGCCATTCTTAATTAGCCTATATATCCAGTCAAGGTTAATATGACCAAGTCTAAGGTACCATAAATAGATATCATCATGAGAAATCTTTTGCCGTTTAGTTTTAGATCTTTCAATTTAAACATTTCAGTATTCAGCAGTGATTCATGCATTAACGACCTTAATACATATAAATATTCTCGGAGTTTCCTGTGTATATATTTAATCCATTTCTACTAATAATACTTACTTATTATTAAATGAAATAGAAAAACCACATTCCATAAGTTTTGTTATAGAAATCAAATTCCTGCGAAATCCAGTAATATATAGCACACCATCCAAACATAAATAACTCTTATTAAAATTCAAATTTTAAACTCCTAGTGCTTTTGTTGAAACAGCATCCCCTATCACAACTCTCATGGTAAAGCTACCTTCGGCAAGGTCCCTCCATGAGTCAAGTAGCTGCAAAGAACAACAAACATTATTAGTGGCAAACCAGAATCGACAATCCATATGGATTTATCATCCTCCACCAAAAGATACTCAATGACAAGTAAATCGTATTTACCTGTATTTTTCTTCTCTTTAAGTTCAGAAGGTATTTCAGACAATTCCTTTTACAATGCCCTTATTGTTCACAATGAAAATATTTTCCTTTGGCATTGGTTCTTTTAGAGCCTTTGTTGTTCTTCCTTTTCATTAGTTTTGTCTTTGCCTTTCAATTTCCTTTTTTTTTGCATATTTAGAAGATTTGGCAACATTAGTCACGACATTGGACCTACAAGGACCATTCATAACGGACTCATAATTGGTGAGCTCATTAGTAGTTCAGTTAACGTAAAAGTCAACTTATTTATAGAACAATTGCTTTTAAACTATAGGAAACTCTTCGGAAGGGTTCCATGATCATTGTCACCTGGCTTTGCACATGGGTACGTGCACCATGGGTTTCAGACATATTAAGATGAGACATCATCCTTAACATATGCTCTCAGACTGATGTGTCTTCCTTCATTCTAGCGGTCAATACAGAGACAATTGCCTCATCTTATTGCCGTTTGAAGGTTGCCCAAACATGTTATGTAATGAATGCATAATCATTGATGTTGTCGCCATAGGCTCATATTTGCAGCAAGAACCTCACACATGGATGCTATCAAATAGCTATGGGCTTTCTCATCAGCTTTAATCCAATTATTATAGGCATTACGTGCAGCTCTGCCAGTATTTGGTGCTGGCTCAGGAGGACATTCCTCCATTAGGACAAATTTAAGGTCTTCGCATACCAAAATAGCATTCATGTCACTCTTTCATTTAAAAGAATTATCCCCGGTTAATTTTTCTTGTTGTTTGAGAATTGAGATAATTGCAGATGCCATCGCTGAAAAATAATAAACGCGCATTCAACATTCATTCGTCGTATATTAAAATTTTCAAATATTAGGCATAAAATTAAACATGATGTATGATCAATGTATAATGAATTAGAAACCTAAAAGAATTACTATGCCACGGTTATCTATCATCCCACAAATAAGTGCCGCCGTAGGGTAAGTCAAGTATTCGCATGATAGACTGAGACATTCTCAATTGATTAATATATCTGAAATAACTCTTATTTCTATATTAATCAACTACCGTTATTTTGATCAAGGAATTAACAACTTATTTATTCCTTTGTGAGTGTGACCCATTATTTCGGAACCCTTGCACTTAACTAGTAAAGTGTCGCCGTAGAGTAGGTCAAATCACCAGATACATCTAGAGTCCTTATCCTTTCGAAATCTAAACCTGATTGTAGGCATTGTATTTTTACACATTAGCCCAATGATGAGTCTCGTATGGAGGCAACTACTTCTTTAGTCATGAAAGTCGCGGGAAACGGACGTTGGAAGGGTAAAGTTGGAAAATAGAATTTTCGATGGATTTAATCTCGTTGT